>CM046854.1:1902875-2000876 GCA_025617745.1 Heliocidaris erythrogramma
CTTATTTTTCGTATCCGATTCCCAGAATGGCACGCGCTTTTTAGTGGACACCGGTGCAGTGATCAGCGTTATCCCGCCCACATCCTCCGACCGTAAACGTGTTTTCCCTTTGATATTGCAAGCAGCGAACAAAACGCCAATTCGAACGTACGGTCAGCGTTCCATGACTGTTCGGATAGGGCTGCGCAGAGTATTTCGTTGGGTGTTTGTGATTGCCGACGTTTCCCACGCTATATTAGGCGCCGATTTTCTCCGACACTTTGGCTTGATGGTTGATCTCCGCGCCTGTTGTCTTCGAGATTCCTCCACCAGCCTGTCAGTCGCAGGTGTCGCAACTGCCTTTTCCTCGCTCAATCTCACGATTTCCCGGCCGGAATCGCCTGGCTATGACGAGATTCTGTCTGAATTTCCGGATATTACTCAGCCCTTGTACAGAGACTGCCCGGTGAAACACGATGTGGTTCATCATATCGACACGCGCGGGCCACCCGTTGTTGCGCGACCCGGCGCCTAGATTCTGGTAAGCTCTGCGTAGCCAAAGATGAATTTGCTCATCTCATGGAGCTAGGGATCGTCGAAGCCTCCGACAGCGCATGGTCTTCACCATTGCATATGGTCCCCAAAAAGACCGGCGATTGGCGGCCGTGTGGGGATTACCGCGCGCTGAATCGCGTGACCATCCCTGATCGGTACCCCATTCTGCATTTGCACGATTTTTCCGTCCACCTTGAAGGCAAACGTGTGTTTTCCAAGATTGACCTGGTACGTGCGTACCATCAAATACCCGTCCATCCAGATGACCAACGCAAAACGGCTATCACAACGCCATTTGGTTTGTTTCATTTTACACGCATGCCATTTGGCTTGCGTAATGCGGCCCAAACGTTTCAACGGTTTATCGACCGTGTGGTGCGTGATCTACCGTTTGTATACGCGTACATTGATGATTTGCTCGTCGCGAGCGACGATCACGAGCAGCACAAAGAGCATCTCCGCCAGCTCTTCGCTCGTATGTCCGCATTTGGCGTCGTGATCAACCCCGCAAAGTGCCAGTTCGGCGCGGCAGCACTCGACTTCCTGGGTCATCGCGTGAGTGACCAAGGCATCGCTTCACTTGCGGAGAAAGTACAAGCTGTACGCGAGTTTCCCCGTCCGTCTTCACTGCGTCAGCTGCGCGGCTTCTTAGGTCTCGTCAATTTCTACCGAAGATTAGTCCCTGACTGCGCTGCCTCGTTAGTCCCTTTGACTGACATGTTGCGGAAACAGCCAAAAAGCTCACGCAAACCGCTTGCGTGGACCCCCGAATGCGATACCGCGTTTGACGCCGTCAAGCAGTCATTAGCTGACGCCGCAATGTTGGTTTACCCGTCGTCGGACCTCCCGACAAGCCTGGCAGTCGACGCTTCCGACACCGCTGTTGGTGGCGTGCTTCAGCAATTGTCAGGAGGCGCGTGGCGACCCATTGCTTTCTTTTCCGCCCGCTTAAAACCCGCCGAAAAAAAACAAAAAACAAAAAATAAGGCTACAAATAAACGGGTTCATAAATATGTAAGGTTCTTTAATGTTTCTTCATGGAATGGACTTTTATTTCATCTTAGAAATCCACATGTAGTCTCATATAGAATGGGTGGTCTTGTGATGTAAATTTATATAATTTTATTCAACTTGAAAAAAAAAAGTGAAACATAAAATTTGACCTATTTCAATCTATCAAAAGTTTATTTAGTGATATATGGCAAAAGATAAATCATAATAAAGACACTAGTGATATATAATTTGATTCATAACTTGCTATGCTCCCAACAAGTGATGGGATTCGTACCTTTTTCTTAATGTAGCAAGTAGAATGTACATAATACATATACATTGTAGATCTACATCAACTCTAGATCTAGGGGTGGATCAGGAATCAGGATTTTGTCAAGGGGGGGGGGGGGGGGGGGATATCTCAGAAAACTTTCTGACAAGCAAAGAAGAAAAAAAAGGTTATCAGATTTTTTTTGATCCAGTTTCCCTTCAAATTCTCTGACAATCAAAAAGGGCATGCCTCCCGAAATCTGCCACTGCTAGATCTTTGACATCCCTATTGCAGATTTGTAGCCCTACTGAAGAAAAAAAATCTCTCTGAAAATTTTAGTTTTATTGCCTTATGTAAAATTGATCTAATGATTATTTTCTTCCTCCTTTTTTATTGTTATTGTCCTGTAACTTAGACTGCTTCTAGATCTACTGAAAATGCTTTGATTAAAACAAAAAGAAAAAAACTACCTAAAACAAACAAATAACAAAACAAAAAATATGGAGGAGTCTAACAGTTAGACTAAAAAATGAAGCCTAAAAAAATGAAGTCAAACTCTAGACTCTACACTGTACACATCATTCTTTTTTATACTAAACAATGCCAAAGAAAAAGAAACACTAGGCCTATATAGATATCTAGACCTACAAACAAGAAAAAGGATCTCTGACTTAGATCTAAGTTAAATCAACATAGTCTAGACTCTAATTAGATATGTTACCTAGTCAGGGACATGTAAATTGACAATAGGCCTAGATATTCAGAGTAGGCCTATAGAGACTAGACGCTTGCCTATTAAACTTAGACCGAAAGCTTCAGTCTCTGTTCGTCGGGTGTTCCGCTGGACTACGTCTTGCTTCACTAGGAGAAGGTAAAAAATAAAAAAAATGTTAAAGACTCCTCCGAACAGACGGTTTTCAGCTGTCTAGCCTTACTTAGAATCTAGACCAATATTATTTGGCCTAGGCTCTAGATGTGGACCTAATACCAGCTTAGTAAAGTACAAGCCCCCGTCCCCAACCCCCCTCCCCGAGGCCAAAGTAGGCCTAGCCTAGGCTCTTCATAACAAATTAAGAACTAACAATAGTGTGACTATGTCAACATGTGACTATGTCAATTTGATGGTCTACGTTAAAATTCAGTGACAGGTTCGAAATTTGCAGTGTTTTTGTTTTGTTTTGATTTGTTTTGTTACGTTTGTTTTGGGGTTTTGGGTTGTTTTTTGTTTGTTTGTTTTGGGGGAGGGGGTCTCTCTCTCTCTATCACTCTCTCTGTAGATTTTACAGGCACTAGGCCTAGACCATGATAGTCATATCCAGACCATAGTTAGGTCTGACTTTAAACGGATTGATGGCCATATATGCCCCCTCCGCTTGTCAGGCCAGATACACTGCCTGGACTCCTGGACCTGGAAATGGTCTTGGGACCGGGCTTGAGTTAAGCTTTAGCCTTTTGGGCCTAGATCTAGTTTAGTTTAGTTTAGTTTTTATATGTTAACGTTAGGAATTTTATATCTAGAGTAGACAGCTGGATCTATTCTAAGTTACATCTGGAGCCAGGGATCTAGATCTAGATCTACTCATTGAATTTGCTCATAACCTAGCCTAGGCTAGGGCTAAGTAAAGTTTGGTTTAGCCACCATTCATTCAGTCTGCAGTCTTAGTTAGATCTATATAGCCTAGGCCTACTGTATTGTTTGTTAACGTTGGTTTTGGTCTTTGTAAAGTTGGTCAAACACTGGTCTTTCATAAGTTGGTCAAACATTTAATATATAGACCTCTCATCAAATTAGGCTTAGTTTTACTTACCGAAGATAAATTTTCAGCAACCTTTCAACCAAAGGATCAATCAGACAAGTATGTATAACATGGAAATCTCGTTTTGGTTGGACTCGACGAAACATAACCAGTGCCGGGGCCGGAACCAGTGCTGTGTTTTTGTGTATAGCTCTATGGTACATTTTGTGCGGTGCGATAAAATAATTTACACGTAAAATCCCATAGAGATATGAGCTGGAGAAATGAAAAGTTTCTGCCATCAATTAGCAGCCTTGGATAAATATGACGTCACTGCAAATCCTCCACGCTAATTGGTTGGTGGCCAAAATGTCGTTTTGTCGTGCTGGGAAAATCGCTCGCTGAGCGATTTTCTGAAACGACTAAAAACCCCTAAAAACGTCGTGCACGACGTTTCGGAAAATGTCGTGGCAGTGTGCACGGTGTCATAGGGTTTGCATTAGAGCGATTTTTCAGAAAGTCGTTCATGTCGTGCTGTCGTGTCGTTTGTCGTTTGTCGTGTTTGGTGTGAATCCGCCTTTACCCGGCACATGACTTGTCTGCCCTCTCCCCGACTGGCACGCGCCAGCAGTCGAAATTCAGTTACATTCACCGGTCGCTGGATACTAGCAGCCATGTCTTTGTCCGTGTTGATGCCGTGCGTAAGCCACTGCAGCCTCCATATAAAGGCCCGTTCAAGGTAATTCGCCGCACGCCTAAATACTTTGTGCTTAGTCAAAATGGCAGGACTACCAGCGTCAGCATCGACCGCCTAAAATCCGCCTTTCTTGACGTAAGCGAGCCTGCTCACGATGCGCGCCAGGTTTCCGTCCCAGGCACCGCCCCCACCCGCCGCGGCTCGCCACCCTCCCCCGCCCTTGTCCCCATGCCCCCAGTGCGTGCTTCGACACCTGCCTCTCCCTGCGACTCGCCTGTGCGTGTTACGCGCGCTGGCCGACATGTACACTTTCCCGCGCGTTATGGGCAAGTCGTGGGATAGGGTTGCATTTTTTTTCCTCCCTCAGTCCCTGTCTGTGTAGATCGGTGTATTATTCCCTTATTGCTTATGTGAAGGACTATTACTGGGGGATTTAGTGCACATGCCTTTGTCTGTGCTCAGAATACTTATGGTATTTTGTCGTCTCTCGGCCACCCTGATTTTGTATATTATTTGTTTAGAGATTGCATTACTGGTTTACTTACTTTTACAGTACATTGCTACCATGTTCCTTTTTTGCATATGATATATATGAATATCTATCCTCATGAGATACCACCAGGGTATATATGACTGTAATTTCTTTTATGGTGTACTATTCTCATTCGTGCAGTTCAAATTCGGTCTTTATGTCATCACCATTGATTACGTATGGACCTTGCCACTTTGCCTGTTATATCAACAGTATTTGTTTGTCGTAAGGTTGCTTTTGTATCCGTAGAGCACTATTTTGCTGATGTCTTAACTAAGATTGTTTTTCGTAACATGGACCAAGAACTAATTGATTCTTTTTCCGTTGGCATACCTGTTTATGCCTGGTTATGATTAGTATTCATGCTTCCATATTGTGTGACCTGTTCTGTATTTTCAACTATTTGTATTCCAATGTTATCGCCCCTCGGATGCTTACATGTACGCAAGCTCGGGTCTACAGGGGGGTTCGTTGTAGCGGCTATACATTGTATTTTTAATTTATTAATTCACTAAGAAAAAATATTGGTAACGTGTACTCATTAATTTGCAATACCACTCGGTACTTAAGCTAGTCTACCACATCGTAGATGGCGTAGTATTTTTAACCCCAGTATCCAGTAAGCTTTTTTATATGCCCATTTCAGTGTTTTTCCATTATCTCCTCTACGTCCGTATTTTCCGATTTCTTCTTTGCCTAATTTGCCTAATGTATGATTTAAACGGTCAATCTCTGTTTTTATTGGTCAATTTTGGATCCGAGCGGTGTCGATTCGACACCACTAGGTCATATAAAAGCAGAGTGCGAGCTAAAAATAACTCTTCTTCTTCTTCTGCCTGATCTCGCCCAGACCACATCTACTGATTTTTGTTTCTCGAATCGCATCACGTGTTTTCTCAGTTTCGCCTACTTTTTAGATTTCGACCAGAAATGATTTTAAATAGAGAAAAGGATGCGTTTCACGAGTACTACACTTCAATATGAGTTAATTTAGTTTTCCTGCATCAACTCGCTACGGGCAGAGACTTTTATTAGAACTTCGCCAGTAGACATGTGTCCTGGCACGAGCTCTCATCGATCGATCTGGCTCTCGTCGACGTTTATCTTTTCGTACTACCTTCGTCGTGTTTAACCTCGAACGACATTGTTGTTATGCAACCGTCAGCCGAGTTCAACGTTTTCGAACTATCCCTGTCGTGTTCGACGTCGAACGATAATGCCGACCACCACTGTTAGCCGACGAGCGACCATGCAACTCGAACCAGTTTTCAATTGACTTTTCGACCGAATTACGAAGTGTTGCTCCGCACCAGTTTACACGTCCAGACTTCGTGAACACCAACCACCTTTTTCGACACATTTCTGCCTCATCCACACCAGTTCGAGTCAAGGCAATCATCACTCCATCAGTTTCTTCAGGTAACTTTTTAGCGGCGGCCTTCCGCTCGATAAACAGTGCCAATCTTAGTTAAATAGCGGCGGCCTTCCGCTCAATAAACAGCGCCTTCCCATAACTTAATTCAGTTATTAATATTTAATTGTAATCATAACCATATATAAGTGCTCATTAGTTTATATGATAAACTGAATATATTATGTCTTATTTGATCGTTATTAAACCTTTGTGAAATTACATTTTGACTTTGTTAGTTTTATTGTGTGCCTTCTCTCCCACAGATTAATAAAAAAAAAAGGAATTTGTTAGGACAGTGAACGTTTAGTACTTATACAAGATTTATTCAAGTGCAACCACCACCTATCAAATTACCAAAGGGCTTTGCATGGGTTTATCTACGAGTGAAAGAAGGTCATCAAAATGCTTATTCAAACTTCTGATATTTAAATGAAGGATGGAAAATGAATCATTTTGAAAATCTTTTGAGACCTTGGAAAATTGATTAATGGTTATATAGTTAGTAGTTCCACGTTGGACAGGGTCATCTAAATCAAAATCGAACTCCAGATTTGCAGCCGAAGCGTTAATGTTATCTTTAATAAGATTATCATAAGAATTAGCAGAAGTATCAGACACATAATCACACTGAATAGGTCTATGTAAATCAAAGAAATCGTCATCACTAAGCCTATGAAATAGCAGCGATTGCCTATCGTCAGAGTTAAACATCATCATGAAATAAAAAAATAATCCCTCATCGTTGACATTTTGGCGATAAGGAGAAATACTGTATAATAGAAGTAATCGCGCTATATTCAATAAGAGTAATGGGCCAGTCACAAATCTGTTGCGATGCGTCGTCGATGGGTAAAACCCGGGAAATTTTAACAAAATCTTGAGACAGATCTCACGATTTTGCACCTGTCGGAGGCGCTCTCCGGACGCCTGCGGCTTGTCGCAGATTTTTTAGGCATCGCCACACCCGTCGCGGTCCCCAACTTTGAACTTAAAATTTTAAGATTGCTCGCAAGATTTTTCACCCATTTTGGGCATCCCAGACATAATCTCCGATGACCTACGATGCCCTCCGATTAATCGGAGGCGTCCTCCGAATAATCTGAGACTAGTCGCAAGATACTGTGTGGGATTGGAAATTCAGGTTGAGATTCAATGTCTGCGAGTAGTCTCCGGCGCCCTCCGACTGAATCGGAGGCGCCCTGCGACGATTCGTACGCTTTCTGTGATCGTCTCCGACGAATCGTACGGTGGAATCGTAGTAAATCGCCGTATATATAAGGGCGCCTCCGACCGGAACGCTAAAAGTTTGAGACGACCGAGGTCAAGAAACCCTCCTTTTCCCCCACATATACCCAGGGGGAAAAAATTTAAAAGAAAAGACGCTCGCAGATATCGTCTCCGATCCCCTCCGATGCAATCGGAGGCGATCGGAGGCTAATCCCACGATTTTTCGACAAAACCGGGTCAAAATCCTTGAAAAAATCTCAGACAATGTGACTGCTCCACTTTTATTAGGATTATTGCTAGGATTGTTCAAGGATTCTTTATTTTCTACGACGACCCCCGGCCAAAACTAATCCCCGACAGATCGCCGACATTGTGACTGGGCCATTAGGAAAGAAGTGTTGATCACATGCAGTAAGAAGAGAAATAAATCGATGGAAATCAAATAGGGATGACAAACAACAAAAACGAGTAGAGAAAACAAACATAATGATGGCGATGAAAATGAAGAGAAAACATAGTGAATCTCCGTTGGCATAACATACTTAAGGCAATCTAAACGCTGGAACTTCATGTGGCAGAAAACAATAAGCACTGGAGCTAAGAATAACGTGCACGTTTGAGGAACGAAATTGCTAAATCATCGACTATACATAAATACTAAATTCAGTATAATGAGGAATGTATTAACTTACCAACATTGCAATAATTGATTATAGAAACAACAAAGATAATACAGTGTGTATGAACAACATTACAATGGGTTTTCACTTCTCCAAGAAAAAGAAAATCGGATGAGCATATCGTCTGTTTGGAGCCAGAAGGGCGTTAACTCATTTTGGCGATTCCGAGATAATCGCGTTTAAAGATTTGGACGTGTATAAAAGCTAAAATAGCGATTTAAATGAATTTTTTTTTAGGTTAACTGAAATAAACTACTAAAATGACTTGGCAACTGAAATATCTTGCTGAAATGATTTGAATAATTCGTTTTAGGGCCAAAATAGTGTTAGCGCCCTTCTGGTTCGGAGAGAAATGGTGAATATTTTGCGGCCACAACGCCGCTAACGCGTTAACGCCCTTCTGGCTCAGAAACATTGTGGTGATTTTGCGCGCGCGCAAGGGCGTTAATACGTTATTTATACACGCTATACATTGGAAATGCGCCGTATTCAGCCTTCTACTGCGTTGTCATGGCAATTTTCTGTGTCTGTTCAGTTATATTCTAGATTTAACAGTCATAATGCACAGAAATCAATTCCTTATAAAGAAAGAAAACAATATTCAAGCGTTTAGACGTTACATTTCTTTTCCATGGAGCTCAATATTCAAACAGTTTTTGAAAGGTGGAAGCATGCGATGAAGCATAATGCTTACGATCCATTCCCCCTTTTCTACTTTCCCGATGTAGGTTTTGATAATTGGAAAAGGGATAGATAAAAATTCGAGGACAATTTTCCTCTTTCGTTCTGGAAATTCTTTTCTTGCGGACGGCAGTCTGTTCACTCATCAAAACCTATTTCTACTGGTCTACCCTCATTACACTAAGTACGATTGTTATTTTTTTTAAAGCTCACACTTGGCGAAAAAAAAAATCCTTGCAAACAACAGTTCAACCCACCTGGTCCACTCATCTTTCTTTCTTCCTTTTTCACTGCTTTGAATATTTAACTTTAGCAAACTTTCTTGGGATAAGATATTACACCATTTCTGATAACCATATCAATATTCCCCGCATCCATAATTCCTTTCATTTAAGGGAAATTTAGCTTCTTCCATATGTATCATTCTGCTTAACCCATTTCTTAATATTCATTCACTATTCCCCCCCCCCCCCAAAAAAAAAATAAATAAATAAATAAATAAACAACACAACAAAACAACACTAAAACAAAACAAAACAAAAAAACCTCTCTCTCTCTTCCCCCCCCCCCCCCTATCTTTATCCTCAGGCTCTCTCTCTCTCTCACACTCCCTCTCCACCCCTACCCCATCTCTATATTTGTCTGTCTCTCCTTCTGTCCATTTACCATGTTTTGTGCAAATGACAAAGTAATCACATTTAATAACCAGCAATAGTTAGTCTAGTGCTGTACAAACATACACAGACACATCCTTCTCCATCACATAAACCTAAAAATAAGTATTTAATAAAATTTCAAACAACCCAAATTCAATGTTTCCAAATTCAATGATATCATGAAAGAAGTAATTAATCTGGTATTATAACGTTCACATGACGCTGTATATGTTTAATAAACACTCTTCAAATTGATGCTTTAAAAGACTGCCACGAAATAAAATTAGATATACAATCATTTTTTTACATGAATATTATATCAAGTGCAGTACCTGCTGAAAATATATGAAAGCATCTTAAATGTACATGCACATACAATTTACAAACTGAGCAATGACAATTCATGATGGCAGTTGTCTTTTACTTGAATTCATTCATAAGTGCTAACAATCTCAGTCTACAATATTTGCAGAACAAATGAACTTGACATAGAATAGTACAATAATTTTCCCATAATTCAATTTGTGAATTCAGAATATCTTCACCTTAACAAAAATGTGTCTGTCATTTATATGCGCGTCTATGCAATAATATGATGTACTGCTTGGCCTGGAAGTAAAACCTGTACAATCTGAAAGTACAATCTGAACTCATATTGTGCCAAGAGGTTTAGCTCTCTTAAAATTTTACCAAAATGTGATGTTACTTTTCAAATATCTGCACCTCATTAACCATCTATCATTTCAAAAAATAATGTGTACAATACTTATAGGAAATTTATGACCATTTCTTATGATACCAAACATTATTACATTATCCAACTTTATGCATAACAATTATTAAAATTACATTTGAGTTTCTTTTTTGTCCATTATTTTTGGGTTTCTCATTTGTTCACTATTGTTTAATGTTGAAATAAGGTAATATCTTTTTAAAAATCTGCACTTTTTTCTGAAAAATTCTATGGTAACATATATTTAGAGTGCTTAATTATGCTCAAAATTTTGATATACATTGACCACCATATACCTTTCCTGTGGTCAAGCAATTGGTGAATGAAAATGACAAGTCTATCTGTCACATATACATGACATCGGCACTGAAAGAGTTAAACCATCAATAACTCAGATTTGAAGGTTTGTCACTTGCTTCCTTTTGTCGAAGTAGGGTAGAATAGCAAATGACATCACAATATCTTTAAAATAGCACTATCTTTCATTAAATATCAATGCTATTACATGGAGTAGGATAGTCTATTATAATTTTAATATAAATAAATGGTAAATCTCTCAATATCAATTCAGGCTTTGAAGTACAATAAACTTCAACTTAAAAAGAAAAATGTCACTTTTTAGTCATGTTGGATGCTGGAGTACATTGATGTATTTAATATCAAGAAGTTTTGAGTAAACACCATATGCATCTTTTTCTTTACCAATAAATAATGAATTGAACCCCCTCCCATTAGCTTGGGGGGAAGAAGCTGCATATGTAGGCATCATTCATGTACAAAAAAATCTAGGAATATTATTTATCTATCTTTAATTGGTCTTCTTTCTTTCCATTTGCATTTCTTTCTCCTGTCTCTCATGTTTTTTCCAAAGATTGTGATTTCTGCATGCATCTTCTTGTTTCTGGTCATTGATCTAATAAAAAGGAGAGAGGGAGAGAGGGAGAGAAACAAGGAGAGCAAAAGAGTGAGTGAGTGTGTGTGAGAGAGAGAGAGGGGAGGGGGGCATAGGGGAGGGAAAGAAAATAAGAACTTGTTTATACAAAATATTAATTCCAACATATAATTATTTCATTTATTCAGCTCTTTTTGATACATTTAAACAAGAGGAATATACACTGTAGAACAACCCATTGCACTAAAACAGTAAAACAAAGCAAACAAAAATTAAATTAAAAAAAAATAAACCAAAATTTTGAATAATTAGCTCTAGCTGGAAAACCATTTAGAATCAGTCTGAAAATAAAAACATAACTGAAATGAAAAGATTAACATGAATCATTTCAGATATCCAGTGAAATGAAGTCCATGCAATGTTAGAACATGATCTTTGCTTTAATTGTATGGTTATCATTCTTCATTCCCGAATGCTGTAACTGCTTCAAATAAAATTAAATCCTGCCATACCTTTCATACCTTCACTGATGTAAAAGATACTGGTGATTCTGACAGCCTCTTGAGTATTACGTCCTAATCCCAGATGCTAAGCTTGCTTCTCTGATTTCATCAAACAGTCGGGGCCTATTAACAAGTTACAATTAAGAGGCATGCATTGTTTATATTTCAGCCATTAGTTATTAATTTGAAAGGAAAGTTTATCTATCAATCAACACAATCTATTTTTTTTCATGTATTATTTTACACCAAAAAAAATGACAATTTATTCATCATCCATGATTCTACACGTAACTTAAAATATCCAGAAACAAATCCTGGAATCATTCAAACAGATGGCTTTCACTTTTTGTCAGCCTCTTCAGTTTCTTGTGTTATGGATGTTCTTTCAGCAAATATACAAACTGAAAAAACTCCAACAGAATTGACTGATTCTGTGTCTTTTATTATCATGATTACAAATGCTATATACTACCTTTATCTTTTAAACTACATCTATGGCAAACATGAGAAAAACAAAGTGATATCCACCTCTCATCTAAAAATGATCTCACTCATTTACAATGATGGCAATTATTTTAATTTATTACAACCACTACATGGATGTAATATTATGAACATACCTCTATATCTTGTGATTATATTACATCTCTGTTGCTGGAGTAATAGACAGTTCAATTGGTTCATCATAGCCAAAAGGGGTTTAATCAAGTCCCATGTGAGAAACCAGTGCCTGGAAATACACACATATATGGCATTATCACATATTCATATTTGGTATATAAATTCAGAAAATAAAAATGTTCTCTTGTACAAGTGTGTTTGATGAAAAAGATGTACCCCAAACAAAATTAAATAAGAAAGATTCTTTAAGTGCCTAGTAGCATGCAAGTGCTTGTCAATTGAAATTGCATAAAGGACTTTCCATATTTTTACTTTCACCATAATGTATCTACTAGTGGTACTAGTGATAGGTAATCATAATTCATATTCATTCAAAACTTCATATTTCAACTGATTTATTTAATGAGACTAATAAAAAACATCAAATATGTTCTTTTGTAAGAAAATTGCATTATTTTGTATCTATTACACTAAAAAATGTTTTCAACAGTTTGGGATTAGTCCTAATTCAAAGACCCCATAAAAATAATATAAATAATAAAATGAACTTGCATTAAGCTCTATAAAATGACTGAAGCAGCAGTCTACAAGGAAATGGCTAGAGCAGAGTAAAAACATATTTTTGTTGCATTATGTCACAGATCCTCTTAAACTATTTGAAGCAGAGACTTTGTTGCTCGGGTAGTTTGTTCTGAAGAACAGCTATGCATTCAAGAGTTCTGTCTGCCACCATTCACTCAAACTTCAACCAGCTAATATTTGGAATCAATTTTCTTTGACTAAAACCTTAACAGGCAACATAGTATTGACAATAATGATTTCAAGAGAATGATAATAGCATACAATGCAATATTCTACAATGTACTTCATCTATAAAATGCAACTGATTTTTTTTTTAAACATTGACTAAGCCTCCAATTTTTCAGTGCATTCTAGCTGAAACATTCCAAATCCTGAGTGATAAGCAATCATTCAATACAAATATTTCCAACAGTGTATATATATATATATATTACTGAAAATTACATGTATATAGTACCCTATACTATTATCTGATCCTAGCTTACAGATGTAGTTTGATAAAGACTACACTACTGAAATTTACCTCAAAGCTCCTGCAGTAGTGTTACGTCCTCAGAATCATCTAATGAAGTCTACTGGGCAATTCCAAGGTCACGGAATGACATTCAGAGACACATTTTACCAACTTCAAACCAAAACTACAATTTCTTTTATAATGGTAGAACATTTCAAATATCAGAGATGTATGATTAGAACAACTATTGCCAAGCAGTCATGAAATTTGCATACTACTGAGGTTGGTAACGGAAGGCCATTAATAATATCTTGATTTTCTTCCTTTAACGACCTCATTAATCCGGTGACTACTGAATTTTCTAATTCCTGTAGGCTTTATACAAGGCCATCCGGTTCCTGTAGACAATGGGTTAATATGTAAATTTCATTACTGCTTGGCATTAACACTTTTGTATTGAAAATCAAGGCAGTTGATCTAATCTTACATCTCTGATGTTTGAATTGTTCTACCATTATAAACAAAAAAATTGAAGATATGGTTTGAGGATGGTATGTGTCTCTGAATGTCCTTCCGTTACAGTGCAATTGCCCTATATGGTGGCAAGCCAATAATAACACTGTATCGAGCACTCCCTGCCAACTCCACCGCCACATCTGTGTCTGGATCCAGCATCTTGCACTACACAAAATAAAATAACAGTTAACATGGGAACGATATGCCAGTCAGTGCATAATATTGGAATTTTATCAAATTTATGTTGACTTTATTCTTAATTTATGTAATCACAACTTTGCATTTAAAAGTGTGGTGTTTGAAACAATAAAAAAGCCCAGACCTTTGTAAAACACTGTGAAACATTGTGATTATTTTCAACTCAGTAAATACTATTAATTATTACCGGTAATAGCCCCACTCCTCACCTTTGATAATGTTGAATACTGTTAAACCACACATTTTCTTAGTCATGGGCAAGACTCCTTTTTATTATTGATAACAAATACTTTAGATCTTCCAGTCAGCATCTAAACTGATCAAGGGACAGAGTTATTACTCATAGTCATACCCTTTTTATGCACATACCAACAAGCAAGTAGTTACAAGGTTTAATTCCTTGGAACTTATAGAATCTGCTACATGTATGTTTCATTGCCCTATTCGTAGAATAAGAATAGGTAGACCATAGATCTGACATTAGATCAAAGACTTTATGAGCTCCAGGTACACCTTACCAAAATCTTCTTCGCCCATGGCATTAGTCTGGTCGGTCGCCAAGGAAAGCCAATCAAGTCATTTGAATCTAGGGTACAGTACGGGGGAACATCGGCTCGGTGAGGAAATTTAATTTTGTTTCATCGAAATAATCATCAAAACGTGAAATCAAAGTGCCTGCTGGATAGTTACAGTTATTCTCTTGAAATGTAAGTACAAATTTCCATCTTACCTGCCGAAATTAAGCGATGCGACCGACCAAACTAATGGGCGAGGAAGACTTTTGACTGTGTAGGCCTACCTGGTGTTTGCACGTATTTGTATACTTACACAAATATGAATACATGGGGCAGTGTTAGAGAAATTTTGCACATTACGCCGATACAAATGAAGGAGGAATTTATATTCATGCGATATACCTCCCTTTATACACACAGAAATTATGAAAAACATTATAATTGATAAAATTTGTATTTGAAACTTACCATAATGAGGGATTCTACCAGTTCTGGCCGATTCTTGCTTGGTTAACGCCCTCCGTGCCGTACGGGATGGAGGAAAACGCATCGAACCAGAAGGGCGTTAACGCAATTTCGAGGGTTAGCGCCCTTTTGGCCCGTAATAAGCCTACTTTACGCCCTTCTGGCTCGAAATCATAATATACCTAACTGTTAACGCCCTTTTGTTTTTGGAATATATAGTTAGATATATATATGATCCTGCTACATAATATATATCATTAGAAAGAGCAGAACGAGATCTAAAAGATGATACCAATAACTCCATAACCCCAAAAATCGAGTTAACGCCCTTCTGGCTCCAAACAGACGATATGTAATGAACACAGGGTCACCAATGGTATAAATAAAACTTCAAGAAGTAGATAAAAAAAAAAAACTCAGTTGAGGAAGATTCAGTGTACCTCCTTTGCGATGCATACAAATGAATACCACTTTGCTCAGTGACAAACCTGTACAGTCACCTAAAGATAACCCCAAAGCTTTTCAAATCCCATAATAGGAATGCATGTTTCTTGATGCAACGATATAAATGAGAAAACATGACTCAGTCAAAGCAAATGAAGTGAAACAAACATTGCGTCATAATAATAATTCAGGATGGGAGGAATTGTTTAGCAAACATTTGTATTTGATGTTGATTTCAGCAAAATTTAATCAAAGAACTGATTCTATTTGAAATGGGATGCCAATTTGAAGAAAATAGATGTTTTTTATAGATGTCATTTATTTCATTTCATTTCATTTCATTTTTTTTCCACATTAAAACATGTTCAAATGAATACATTGTATTATAAGACCATTAGAGAGATATTACAAAACTGTGGCGGAGCCAAATGAAAGCCAAAGGCTTTTACAGATTGGCTCCTTTCAAAATCAATTGATAGTCACAAATGCAAAATAATTAACATAAAAGTATGAATATTAAGTAATGGCATGTAAAAAATATGAAATATTAAGAAGAACTACGGATAGGACAGATTACAGGAAGGAGTAGGTAAGAGAGGTAGAAGTACATTTGAAGTATATAAATTCTGGAAAGCAATATTACATTGTGATAAGGAGTAATTTATAATTGCGTTTTAAATAGTTATAGGATGTACTGTATTTCAAAGTTTCGGGTAGATTATTCCAAAGTAGTGGACCATTATAGAATATTGAGTGCTGTCTTATAGTTGTGCGAAATAAAGGTAAGTGATAATTTTTTAAGTTTCTGGTTTCATAGGAATGGATATTATAATTTTGCATTAACTCAGATAAGGTAAAATGAGTGTATCATACAACATTTTAAGTACATTTTTAGGTAAGAATTGTAATTTACTCAATACCCCTATATTTCTGGCAATTTTATTACAAACATAGTTTATATGAACATTCCAGGATAATTTATTATCTACATAAACTCCAAGAAATTTAGTGTTTTCTACTAATTGAAGTCTTCTGTTATCAAAATACAAGGCTAAATTATCATATTTTGTCTTCGAATTAGTGAACAACATACATTTTGTTTTGTCGACGTTTAAAATCAACTTATTTGCATCCATCCATACCTTAATTTTATTTGATTGTATATTTACTGAATTGAATAAAGAACATATATTATTATTTGACATAAAAATACTTGTATCATCTGCAAATAATAAGTAATTTAAGGAATGTGTACATTGGGGAAGATCATTAATATAAATTAAAAATAATAAAGGTCCAAGGATTGAACCTTGGGGCACTCGTTATTGTATTGAAGGGGAAAAAGAATTTTGCTGACACCGACATCTGTGCCTCACATATTGGCAATCTTAAATTCAGGTGTGAAACAAAATACATGTATCTTTAAGTAATCATTAAAGTTGAAGGAACCACCCTGCGATTATTTTCTAGAGATTAGAAATTTGGATTTATAATTCAATGGCATTCACTTCAACGGATAACAAAATTGAATATGCATTTATAAGGAGCACAGGTCTACCCGTCCAATAGAATTTTAAAAAAGTACATGGGATTGTGAAAACCTTCGAAAATGGGAAATTAATGAATATTAAATGAACCATTGTCACAATGTATTCAACAACATGGAAGTTTGCCTAAATAACCATCACACACACCCCAAAGCCTTTAAAATTACATATAGTCAGAATGCATGCAGCTGTGGGCACCAAGCGCTGCCATGTCAGGCAAACATCACTGCCCGCCAAACGTTACGATCACGTTAGCAACACCGAGCAACCTAGCAACACACAGTACTTGCACTGCGCAACTTGACCATGTAATACAGTAAGTTGGAACAAAAGGCGGATGCAAACGATCTGCATAGTATGACACAGTAACTGGTAAACAGAAGTTTTAGTACAAATTGTAGCGCAAATAAAGGGTCACTAACCCAGAATACAAGACTGTGTAAAACTCTGCATGTATAGGAAAAAGGTTTGGAAGACAAAATATACAGTCATGGCAGTATATGTCACTTCTAAGGAAAGCTTGACAAAATTGGGGGCGGGGGGGGGGGGGGGGGGGGAGGGGACCCACAAGAAATAAAATGATCAATACTGTTTATACTCCAAAGCACAATTATCAGATTAGGTCATAGAAATATATCGTGTCTGCATACAATTGAGATCCAAGACTGTGTGGACACTCAGTTTGTCAAAAAGTGCAGAATAGGGGGAGAAAGATTGAAATCCCAAATCTGGGTGTTATTCTTTCAATAGCCAAAAATACAGAGTTGATAAGTTACAATGTAGTTAGTTGCCCTGTATTTAAAGAAAAATATATTTGAAAAATAAAGAAAATTTGAAGTATGCATGATCCTGCAGTATATATAGGAAGACTAAATTTAGTCATGTTAGCCAAGATAAATAGATAACTCTTATTAGAGAATAACATTTCTTAAAATGAAAATAATGTAGGCCTATATTACGGCCACTAGCAAAAAGTAGAAAATCGAAATTATGTGGATGCAGTAGGCCAGTATACAACTGGCTATCATGTCCGAGCTACTGAATGTGGTTATTGTAATTTCATAATCTTTTTATCTTATGCATGATCCTTGTTTCACTACTTGTAGGGAAATCTATTAAATGAATAAGTGCTAGCAAAATACAGCATATTAACTGTGACAGATAAAGAGAGAGAGAGAGAGAGAAAAAAAACAATGGTTCAATCAGGAATTGGGGAAAATCAGCAGATTTTGTTTTCTGTCATGTAGTTCAAGAAGCATTAGCTTCTCCTCGATTTTTTTTTTGTTTTTACCTTCCATGTTTTCTATCATTTGGGGAATAACATCCTTTTCAATCTCTTTAATTTTGTTGGTATTGAAAGGAACCGCGTTTTCAAGGTCTTCTATTGCTTTTTCTCGTTTCACGAAGTTCAAATTTTATCATGTGCATATCTAAATTAACTTTATCAAATCTTGCATTCATTTCTTTAGTCAAATTAGCAAACATCTCTTTCCGTATCCGGACACCTACCCCTGGACAACCACCCCCGGATAACCACCCCTAGGATAACCACCCTCTAGGACAACTACCCCCTAGGACAACTACCCCCTAGGGCAACCACCCTCTAGGACGACTACCCCCCTAGGAAAAGTACCCCCCGGATAACTACCCCCAGACAACTAGAGGGTGGTAGGGGTAGTTGTCCTAGGGGGTAGTTGTCCTAGAGGGTGGTTATCCTAGGGGTGGTTATCCGGGGGGTGGTTGTCCAGGGGGTAGGAGTCCTAGAACCATCTCTTTCTAATCTGGTAAAAGATTAGACTGACCTGAAGACATCGCGTTGGATCCTGGACTTGATTGGGCATTGGCGGGTTGTGCGGTCACATGAGTACTCGAGCGTTCACGATCGCTGGTATTTTTGTTGGCGCTATGTCGGGGCAAACCGGTGATCTCTGGGTTGGGTTATCGGTGCGTGCGGTATAGTGCTTGGCAGTCCCTGACGCAGATTTGCTAGAGTTAGAGGCCGTTATTATAGTCTTTTCTTGAGTTTTTGCTGAAGATTTTGAGTTAGTAGATGACCTAAGGATGTAAGAACATCCTTCATTAGGCATGACTCGGATTATTATCCTCTATCATAGTCAAAATCTTTGAAAATTGTGAGCTCGCTTGCTGATGACGTCCGCACGTTACGACTGCATGATCTGATTCATAATCGTAGAAAAGGGTCGCTATTCATAATTGGAGAAAAGGGTCGCTATTCATAATCGGAGAAGAGGGTCGTCATTTCATTTTGGAAGGCGCTTTGCCAGTGCCTTAATAATTAAAAAAAACGATGTCTAATCCATACATCTACGTGGGAGGAGAGGACCCTCTCCCCCTCCACACACCCACACGCAGACATGTTCTTTGGTTTGAATATTGGAGTGTCATTGCCACACCTGTTAAAGATTTAGCGGAAGTACTGGTTGTCTATTTTACCTATGTATGTAAAATTTTTCGCTCTTTCTTTTTTTCCTTTTCCTCCTTTTCTCTCTCTCTCTCTTTCTCTTTCCTTCTTCTTCCAGCTTGTTTCTTTATTGCTGCATGCTTTTCTGCGAGACATGGACCACTTGTTTGTACTCTATTTCCTTTTGTATACTGTTTATGTAGATTTATCATGGAATAATGACGTATTATATGTTGTCATGCCTGTTTATTCTCAATATGTTAATATATTTTTGATATAGGTGCATTAATATGTTTTTCTGTATTCATTCTGATTGATTGATTGATTAATTGTATTTATTTACCAATAACAAGATACAGTACATTATAATATTTATAATATTTACAGGAAAACATATAATTAGATCATGGCAGAAACAACAGAGAAAATATGGTAAAATGGAACCAGAAAATAGTGCTAGTCAGGTCCGGCCCCAGCCAAGATTTGCTTATGAAAATGCAAGTTATCATTCGATATATATCAGCATGTGATTTTAACTAATATGAACAATAGTTATCACAGTCTTATCCATCACGTGCAATTTTCTATATTTATGTTTGAAATTTGGAAATCAGATTGTAACATTGTAACTTGTTGCATGACAATAAATGAATCATTGAATCATTGAATCATCCAGATCTTCCCGTTTCTCAACTCCTGTGGAGACCTAATCCTTAGCCTTTATCTCAAGTTCCAGCAATCGTCCATTTGGGGGAGCTGAGGGAAAAGTTGGGCGGGGAGGGGGGGGGGGGGGTGGTGGGATTGTCTTAGTGGGAAGTTGTCCTGGAGATTAACTGTTTTTTTATATTTTGGGGTGGGATAGTAGTATTTTCACAATACGTGATTTTAGTAACGTACAATTCATTGGCATCTACTGTTCTTACAGTATGCCCCTGTTTATGGGCATGAATGGGAATGAAGTATGCCCTCCCACGGTTGGGACTTTCAAATTTCCCCCGAGTTAAAACCACCTTTCAGAGCATTTGAGTGCATGTGGTTTCATGGTAATAACTAAATTGCTTAATTTCATTATATTCTTTTAAATCTTTATTTCGGTCTTCCTTATCATACATTTAACAAAAATCATGACAAAAATTATGACCATGTTTGATCGATCGTGATCCTACACTCTAAGAAGAGTTGGGCAAATAATTAACCAATTTTTAACCAACACTAGGCAACATACTGACCTGTTAACTGTTGGTTAAATATGCCCAACTGATGTTGGGTAATTGAAATGCTTTGTAGTGTTCACCAATCACATTTACCCAACCTTTTATTGCTCAATTATTGGTTATACATTTAATTCGTTAATTCTTCGCCACACAAATTTTACCCAATAATAATATTATTGGGTAAAAATATATTATATTACCCAATTGGTATTTTACCAACTGTTGGGTAAGCCAATAGAAAAACCAACTTTGTTTCCACAACAAGGCATTTACCCAACTCTCAAAACGCTCATAATTAGGTAATTTTTGCCAAACCACTTCTCTGAAATAGACATTTGGCCAACTCTCAAAATGCCCATATACTGGTCATTATTGCCCAACAATTTCTTTCAAACAAAGATATTTGCCAAAATAAACAATTGGTAGTTTACCAACTGTTGGGAACCCTACAGAAGAACCAACTTTTTTTTCCGAAACAAGACATTTGCTAATTGTTTCCTTTTTGCCTGTTGTGTCTTCATGAGTCTTAACCTAGTCAATCAATCCTAACCTATCTTCCCCTTAGGCTAACCTATCCTATATTTTAACTTTTTCTATCCAGTTGGTGTGTAATTGGGTTTTTACAGACGTGTATCAATCAGATATGATTATTTACGTCTGGGGACCGACCTTTAACGTCTCCATCCGAGAGACGTGACTCAGCCTCGAACCTGGGTCCGCTCTGAATCAGTTTATAACTTCCACTGTTAGCTGGATTACAGGCGCACGCAAGCATGCAAGCTCTTATAATCCCTTTATAATCTGTTATGCATTAGTTAATAAATCTGGCCCACCCCAAACCGTACGCAACTAAACATATTTAACTTTACCATCTGTTAGTAAATACATTCCCATTTATTAGGTGAATACAATTGCCACAAACTGGTCAAGTTTGCTTTAGCTGAATTGGTTAAAATAACTTGGTAAACTTTTAACCAACTCGTGTTTGCCCAACTTAATTCGCCCAACATTCTAAGAGTGTGCAACTGTAGGGCAGTGATTGAGTAATCGTTGAGCAATGTTTGCCCAATGATAGATTTGAGGGAAACTGCTGGAAACAGTTGGACAAAATAATATTAGGCAAACATTGCCCAACAGTTGGTTGGGTTGACGATTGCCGCAATATTGGGTTGGTTTTTTTTTGCAGTGTAACCTAAATTAATATCTTCCCAGAATCTTGTGCAAAATTTACCCAACTGTCAGGCAAACTTCTGTATGGCAAAATGTCCCTCATAGATTTCGACCAACCTTCCTATGTCCAACTACTTTTCCCCATCATGAAAGAGGAACTCATTCCCAATTATCCGACTACGAGGCAAATATTCCCAACCTAGATTTATCCAATGCTGTTGGTAAATATGTGCCCAACAATTGTGTAAAGTGAAAGCCTTAAGCGATCAGTTCGTTAAAAAATGCTCATAATTGGGCATTTTTGTTTTACCAACCATGATTACAATTTTAAGAGTGCATGAATAATAATCATCATGGTCATCCTCCTCCTCCTGATCATATTATTTGATCAAGTCATTTATTGATGGTAAATTATTGTGGGGGTGATGATACAGGACAATCCTGCAGGCCACCACCCCCCTTGCATTATTTGGGGAATATATCACACATTTTTTATATCCATGCTTCCACAGCATTTAAAATACAAATTCTCCTACGTGCTCCCTAGGGGGGTGGGTGCAGGGAGGGGAGTTTCCCCATAGAGTTGTTAGGGGTATGTAACTCTATGGTTTTCCCCCTCCCGTGCGAAGTGCGAAAGCTCTGACGTTTTATAGCAGAATCTGAGATAAACAAGGCTTGTCGCAATTCTGCACTGTATGTAACAGGGGTGGTGCATGGAGGGGGGGGGGGGGGGGTCCCCCTTCCAGCGCAAAGCTCTGATGTTTTGTAGCAAATTTAAGAATAAGATAGCGGCTCGTACATGTAGCACCTTCTGTTAGGCGGAAAATTAGTTTTGAACAATGAATATCATATTACAATATTTTACAAATAATCCTAACCCTAACCTCTTCTTCGATTATGAATTGCGACCCTTTTCTCCGATTATGAATAGCGACCCTCTTCTTTGATTATGAATAGCGACCCTTTTTTCTGATTATGAATAGCGACCCTCTTCCTAGATTATGAATAGCGACCCTCTTCTCTGATTATGAATAGCGACCCTCTTCTCTGATTATGAATAGCGACCCTCTTCTCCGATTATGAATAGCGACCCCGCTTGAAAAAAAAAGTGCAGGGTATACGTGTATATATCGTATCCGGGCAAATACCCCCGGGCAACTACCCCAGACACTTGCCCTCTTAGGTCAACTATCCCAGGACATATCTTCCTTATGTTCGTTCATATTTTCATCCTTTTATCTTTTCTTCTGTCATAAACTTAATATTGCTCTATCTTTCTGCATTCGTTTTCCCTAACTTTTCTTATGTTATTCTTTGTTTTAGTATTATTTTATCTTTATCTTTTCTTTCTTTTCCCCTTCTTCTTTATTTCTATCCTTCCATTCGTTTCCCTTTATTTTCTATCTCTTTTCTTTCCTTCTTTGCTTATTTTATTCTTTGTTTGGGGCTTTCTTTCATCTTTTCTTTCTGTCCTTTCTTATGTATTCTTAGTTCTGATCTTCCTTCATCTTCTCTTGTTGTTTTCTCTCATGCCCTTTTTTGTTTTGATCTTTTTTTCTTCTTCTCTTTCTGTATTTTGATCTTTTTCAGATCTTCTCTTGCTGTCTTTCCTTTATAAAATTCTTTGTTTTATCCTTCCATCATTTTGTCTCTTTCTCTCCTTATGTTTTCCTTATTTTTTTCCTTCTTTCATCTCTTCATGTTTCGTTCTACCCTAACCCGTGTATTTCTTCATTATTCTCCTTTCATCTTCTCTTTTGATCTTTCCTCTATCTCTTATTCTTTCTTTCCTCCTTTTTTCATCTTCTCTATTTTGTCTTTCTTATTCTAGCAACTTCTTCTCTTTCCTTTTATTTTTTCAGTATTTTTCTTTTATTTCTCCCTTTATCATTTCGTATGATTTTGTTTTATATTTCTCTTCTAGTTTTCTCCAGAAGGGTGCAGTTTTTGCGAAGAAACCTGCCATAACTGTGACGTCACTTAATTTTTGACGTCATTTAAACCTGAGAGGTAGGATGCGTTTATAGGCGCCGGAAGTGGGGGGGGGGGGGGGGGGGGGAGGGGGAGGGGGGTCGCCTCCAACAAAAAGGTGGGGGGGGGGGGGGGGGGAGCAAAACGCGTCGGTCCGGAGCGGGATGGTAGTAGCGGTGTGGTGGGTTTAACCAAAGACTTTAAATAGTATCAAGACAGATTACTCTGTACTACGAAAGTAGGTTTTGGAGGCATAATTTGCTGTGTTTAAAACAGACTCGGAAAAATACGTGAAAATATGTCTCACTTTTTCTTGATATTTCATATCTTACTCTATCTTTTTCAAGTCTGGTTTTTGCACGAGTAAAAGGATGGATAGTTAAAAAAACATTTCTTGAACCCTTTTTGTCAATAAATGCCGATATGAATCCCTTGGATCATGCCTGCTTTTTGACAGAGTCATCTGCCATAGGGTTAACACATGAAAACATGGATTTTAAAAATGATTATAGTTCCTCTACACTGTTAGAACGTTGATTAAATTTTTAATCTTGTTGGTTAAAATTTTAATCAACCGAGGATTACCAGGTGAACCACACATTTGTAGGTTAAAACTTTAATCAACGGCCTGTTGATTAAAGTTTAACCTGTGGTCGATTAAAAGTTTTAAAGACCTCAGCCATTTTGAAATATACACTTTATTCATCCACGGGGAGCTATATATTTTCTGAACAAATTGAAACCAACTTCATGAGATTCCGTTTCCTGTGGAATGAGTAACAGCGTCCCGAATGTTTTTCTGACGAGGGCCCCGTCTCTGAGGAACGCTACTTTGCGGGGGTGAAAATTTGATGACGACATATCGTGTAGACGCACTCGGAGCTGTATACATGACATGTCGTAACACGTCTAGCGACCCCTGCAGTTTCCTCTGTTGTTACACCATAGGGAGGGGGCGGACCAAAACAAATTATCTTTTTTATTTTTTATGGATAAACGGAGACGAAAATTTATGAATACCCAGGGTAATTATATTCTTTGTTTACTAAGCTTTACGTCAATATATGGTTGTTTTGGGTCAGGCTGAGGACGATTAAAAGTTTTAATCATTTGTTGGTTAATCGTATTTTGCTCAACGTTGGTTAAATCGGTGTTGATTAAACTAAAACATATCGTTGGTTAAATGTTTAACCATTTGTTGGTTAATCATATTTTGCTCAACATTGGTTAAAATGGTGTTGATTAAACTTAAACAAATTGTTGGTTAAATGTTTAACCATTTGTTGGTTAGATTTATTTGATGAGAAACTCCTCGGAGAAACTCTTTTCATATCTGTAATTGTTGTCTAGCTGTTCTAGTTTCAGTGTTTGTCATATTGCCCTGTCCGCGAAATATGGACATGCGCGAAGTTGAACACACCGCCATACCGCCGGCGTCGCCTCCTCGCTACCATAGGCGCAGTCAGTAGATCTACCGGTGGGCCCGGCTTAGCCAGGTCTAGTCCAGATCGAGCAGGTCGAACTTGCTCCCAAGCCGTTTAAATTAGAAAGAAAGAGCACACTGTAGATCTATTTCTTCCAAGATTAAAGGGACTGGCAAGTCGTAATCCATGGGCCTGACCAGTTGGCCTGACTCGGGGAAATTCGGATACATTCAGGTCCAATCGTGCGCTACCGAAGGAATGTTATTGCCGAATTCCTCGCTTGATCGTTAACTCGAATCCCTACATACGTAACCGACCAATGAGATTCAAATACTGGAATAAAGAACGGGCGATCTTGTTTACTCAAATCTGGGTCAATGTGCGAACTTTTATTAGCTGCGCGCGATAAATTGAAGTCGCTTTGAACTTTGATCCAGAGAAAGGAGCAGCCAACAGTAAAAAACGCCCATAGATTGCGACTTGTCGCTCCCTTTAAGCTAGACAACAATCACATAAATGCGTTTCTCACCTTCAAACACGCCGTCAAACTCTTTGAAAGTCCCCAATCATTCAGCGACTTGAATGACAATGCCTTTCATTTTTATCGCAAACAATTTCTGTTTAGATTTGTGCGCAGCGAATTTGTTCCAAATCCATATGCCCATGCGCTGTTCGGTCACGTGATTGGTATTTTAATCAACTTTGATCAAAATTTTAACCAACAAAAAGATAAAGTGTCTTGACAGTTAGCACTATCAGTTTGGCGGGAAAGCAGAGAACACTGTTTTTAATCAATGTTTGGTTACAAAGTAACCAACAAGATTAAAAACAATAATTTTAATCAACAATATTTAAACCCACGCAAGATTAAAAGTCATTTTTAACCAACATTCATTTTATAACCAATGTTGAGCGATTTTTAATCAACATTTTTTTAATCCGTAGTTTTTTAATACATGTTTTAACAGTGTAGTATTACCTTGAATTTAGTGCAAATGTGGCTTACATGTAATTTGAGACTCTGAAAGGCTTAATGAAGGCTCAAAAGGTGCAAGGGACCCCGCATAAATCCCCGGGAATATGCATGCTTTTGGCCTTCCATCTCCCATAGGTTAACACGCAAAAACGGGAATTTTTGAATGATTATAATTCCCGCAGAATTAAATCAAAATTTTGAAAAATGTGCCTTGAATAAAATTTAAAGCTCTGAAAATGTATAATTAAGACTCAACTAGTTGAATAGACCCCGCATAAATCCCCGGGAATATGCATGCTTTTTACCCCCCAAAAGTCTCTCCTGCTATAGGTTTACACGCGAAAACAAGGAATTTTAGGATGATTATAATTCCCAAATTTTTTATTTGAAAATATAAAAAACGTGATTTACATAAAATTTAAAGCTCTGAAAAGGTATAATTAAGGCTTGGTGAGTCCAGTAAACCCTCATAAATCCCCGGGAATATGCATGCTTTTGACCAAAATCGTCTTGCCTGCCATAGGATAACACGCAAAACAAGGAATTTTGGGGTGATTATAATTCCCATAATTTTTCTTTGAAATTATGAAAAATGTGATTTACATGAAATTTAAAGCTCTGAAAGGGTATAATTGAGGATCGATGAGTCCAATAACCCCCCCCCCCCCCCCCCCCCCCCCCCCCCCCCCCCCCCCCCCATAAATCCCGGAATATGCATGCTTTTTGCCTTCCAGCTCCCATTGGTTAACACATGAAAACAGGGGGTTTTGAAATGATTTTAATTCCCTAGTATTTATTTGAAATTTGGAAAAATGTGATTTACATGAAATTTAAAGCTATGGAAGGGTATAATTGAGGCTCGGTGAGTCCAATAAACCGCGCACAAATCCCCGGGAATATGCATGCTTTCGACCAAAAAAATAATTTGCCATACTACACGTGCATTCCAATTTGTTATCGATGACCTAATGTAAATGGGCGTGTGCCGATCACGTGAGTAACGACATCCAATGAGATCGTGCACTAGCAGACGACCATGTAGCAGACGTAAGTCCGCCCGAATTTTTTTCCTTTTCGCCAGCCCTCCGAAATTCAAATTTCCTCCTTTTCCCGACCGATTGGAGCATCCGAACGCCTGGCAGTACACCATTTTGAAACGCGTAATAATGGCGGCATCCGGGTACTTCTGGTCCGAGAGGTCCGACAAAACGTCACAGGGCGGGGCTTATCTGTTCAAAATGGCGACGCACACGATCGATATAGGACCTTCTAGCAGACGACAAAATGATATTTCTAACTACTTGCTGACGGCGTTAGGGGGCCCAAATGTATTGAAATTCGACATATATAATCAACAATGTGCCCTTCAACTAAACAGCTAACTAAATCGCCAGGGTTTACCTTCCCTTTAAAAAAGCATCATGGCGTGCATGGATTATCGCGTTCTGACACTTAATATCCAAGAAAATCGAAGGTGATGTACTGCTCTCTGTACACTGTGCTTATAGGGAAGATTTCGGTTCCAAAACATGCTACATCCACATTTTTAAATAATATTTATTAATTTATTAATTAGAAATAAACTAAGGCACCTGTATTTAAGAAAAGTAGTGATTATGTTATCCCAATACATAGTAGTACTAGAGAACCGAGTTTCATTTTAAAATGATAGTGCAAAATAGGATAATTAAAGTCCTAAGGCTTGTTTCTCTGAGAACTTAGTTCTATGAACTCTTCAACTGTGCTCCAAAGAAGCGCAATTATCAGAATCATCATGGTCGTCAGCGTCAGAGTTTTTGAAACTAATGGTTCCTGTGCACTTTGTAACAAGACCGTTCCGGCCCACTTCCTCCCCACATTTTTTAAAAATATTCTGAATAGCCTTTAATAGATATAACAGTTAATGTAATATGTGCTGAGTAAAATACACACATTTAATCTATGGAATTTTAATAATCTATTCATTGTTATGTAAAATTAATTGTAACTCATAGACATCATTTTTACAGCCACTTATATGCAATGAGTGCCTCACTTAAAAAGATGGGGAAATTGCACCACTCAAAGACGAAACTTATTCCTTATACCATGTACTTGTATTTGATACATTGAGTTTCGAAAAGGAGGTCAGGATCATGAGACAGTTTCTTTCAAGGTCAAAATTCTCTGGAACACTTTCAGCTGAGTCGCATTATTTTTATTTTCGACGAATGAAACATTATTTTCAAGAAGGCTATTGAGCAACATGTATCGATTATTTGTATGTGTATTATGGATTCTAAATATGATATTTTCTGGCCGTAAGTATAATTTGTATTGTCACTTTCTGATCAGTCAATTTCCTAAACTCACAGAAATGTAAATAAATCATTATTTCGTAGACTTAATTAAAACGGAGGTTATTTTGCTTGAAAGAGACTTGATAATACTGCATTACACCAAAGTACTGTCTACAAAGGGCAGCGGGGACTTTGATTTGTTTTTCTAATTGGTTTTTTTTAGGGCTAGGTCAGCTGTTCCTGCATAAATGACGATGATAGCGAATAATAATTCTAAATATTTAAAATGTAGCTTTTAAATAAAATATATCGTTCCTTGCTTGTGGAGGTTGAGTGCATTCAGCCGTATATAAATGTACCATTACATTTATTTAGTACATTTATATACGGCTGAATGCACTCACCCTCCACAAGCAAGGAACGATATATTTTATTTTATATACAGACCACACGCAGATGCACTCATAGTAAGTTTACTAAATTTCTCTGTATATCTATCTTTTGACTTTTTCGACGTCGCTGTAGGGTCTAATTACACCCATGAATATGTTCATATATTCTAGTTATACTAGTTGTATCGCATTATAATTCCCTTTATATATTACATATTATATTATTGTTTGTTGTGTATATAATATGCGTTCAAATATCTTAGTTATTCTTTTTGCCGTTTCTGTCGTACTCATGTAGATCTGAAGAAGGGCTAATTGCCCGAAAGCTAATTAAAAGCGTGGTACCAACAGCTACGTCTACAGATGTACTCATTTTGTTGCCTCTATATAATTAGCACCCGAGTACACTACCCCACCATGTTAAAGAGTGTGAGCCAATTGTTGCTCTTATATATATATATATATATATATATATATATATATATACATGTATATATATTGTTTTGACATATGATTTACCTACATGTTTTGTTTCTTCAATTTCAATTGAAGAAACAAAAATAATAACATCAATTGGTTATATATTTTCCGAGATACAGCTACAAACGTTGCAGAAATCTTTATTCATCCAAAGTGATAAAATTTACATGCTTAACTTAGTTTGTATTTGAAGAGTTTTCTTGCAAAAGGCCCTAAATCCACTTTACCTACTTCTTAGTAAATCGAGACTTTTTGTTTCACACAGTTCTATGATTTTATTCAAGAAGATCTTCATGTATGTTTAAGAGACATCACCACAAGTAACAATAATCACAATTTTAAAAATCCTGTGGCCGTCAAATGTTTATATGATTTTTTATATTTATTATTTTTTTGGATTTAGGGCCTTTTGCAAGAAAAGTCTTGAATGATAATAGTAATTTACGCATTAAAAATCTTTCTAATGAACCAAAAATCCACCGCCCTTGTTCACCTAACCTCTTGTGCTGCTCCACCTGCCTACACTCTTAGAAATATTGGGCAAAATTTTACCCAAATTTTACCCAACATGAGGGTCCTTATGAGTCCGACCAACTTTTGGGTAAACTTTACCAATTTCATTCTTATTTTTGACCAATGTTGGGTAAATGCATGTAAAAGTTGAGCAAGATTTAACCAACCTATGCCCAATCTTCATTTACCCAGTGGCATTTACCCAACATTTCTAAGAGTGTATGTTCAATGGGTTATAATAAACCTTGCCTGATATAGCAACATTATAAAATCAATCAAAATTTAAACTTCGAAAGATAATTGGGGTGACTTATCGAAAATCATCATCTGACCTTAAAAATAAAGCAGACTTGCTCTAGATAACTGCATGAAATATTTGCTTTGCTCTGATAAAAGCCAGTCATTATCTGCCCTTAATAAAGCAGATTTCCTCAAAATAAACACAATATCTACTGTATCCAGAGTAGAATGCATCATCATAATCAACATCACATCACGTAACCAATACCATCATTATCACCCGTATAATTGCCATCGTCATCACACCATTACCATCATCAGAACATTCAGCATCACACCATCATACACATGAATGAAATCAGCATCAACATCATCATAACCAACATCATCATTGTTGTTATCATCATTATTGCCATTATCATCACCATCATAACCATCACCATCGTCATTATGGAGATCGTAAATACCTTTATCGCCATTATCATTGCCACCACTATTATCATTATCTCTATCACCATTTCTACCATCATCACATTTATCACTGTCATCATCAACATCACCATCACTAACAGTAGCATCATCACCATCATCTTTGTCATGGCTGTATTATTCATGTCATTAGAGTTAACAGCACCTGCTGAACCTTTTTCAATATCACACCATCCTCATATCACCTACTCATGTACATCCAATAAGATTTCATTTCATTTCATTTTTTTTCTGGGATTGTTGGTTATATCTGCAAGCTCCATTGTTGTAGTAATTTTCAAGATCTTGATAAACTAAGGAATTTTGTGTATTTAATTCCCATAAAAAATGTCAAAAAGCTGGAAAGATTCTCACACAGAGTCTCTGGATAGATGGTTGTGTGTTGTGTGGAGGCGCGTGATTGGTCATTCATGCCAAAAACCTATTCTCTTAGCCAATCAGGATGCAGGATAGATGAATGGATATAGGGCTTTTTGCAAGAAAACTGTTTTGGATTTAGGGCCTTTTGAAAGAAAACATAATTTTCATCTTATTTTTTAACAAACTTCCTGAAACTTTTAGAAGTTGAAATATAGCCAGTTTGATGCACATGGTGAATCTCTATTAAGGCATATAAAAAGTGCCATATGATAAAAAATGGATTTAGGGCCTTTTGCAAGTAAGCTCTTCATTTCATATTGCTAACGCTTTTTATTCAATTTACAATTAAACTTGGCATACTTCAGTCCCTAAATGAAATATACTAGGTGTTAAAAATGGACACTTTTGATCGTTAATAACTCAAATTTCTTGGAACTAATTTTCATTACATATATCTGAGTACCTTTATTAGAATATTGCTCTGAATGTTTAACTAGATGTGTCACTTTTTGAAAATCAGGGCCACAGAATCTATGTGTATCAGTAATTCAGAACACAACAATTACCATTGTCATTTTTGCCAAATGTTGCTGTCCAGAGTCATTAATGATTGATGACTCTGGGTTAAAAAGGTGTTTTGGGATTTCAGCTGCAATGCACAATGGTAGTTGGTGTATTCTGAATTAATTACTGATACACACAGATCTTGCGGCTTTGATTTATTACTTCACAATTTTTACAACATTTATTGAAGAATAGTAATTTGTATGTTAGGTAGCTTAGCTAAAGGTCGTGGCGTGTAAACAAGCGGGAAAGACATATTTGACAAAATTATTCAAAATTTTTTAAAATTTTTTTATGCAGAACCAAAACATTAAGATGTAGAATTTTCATTGCAATTGTCAGTGTGAAAAATTGAAAAATGTTTAACTCTGAACAAATACAACTATAGTTTAAGTGCTTATAAAATTAGAATCAGGCATACCAGAATAAAAGTTTTCATATTATTTTCCTTAAAAGTGTTTAAAGAGGTAAATACTAATTCTACATCTTAATGTTTATAATCATAATCCACAATCTATGGATAACACAAAGTAGAAAGAGAAATAGCCGAAAAGATTTTAATGCAAACTTTCTGTTTTAAGATGAACTGATGCTTGTACGGTTTCTAACGCAGTAAAAGTCTTGTTCACAAAGCAGGATATACTCTTTCCATGGTCACCGTTGGTTGGAATGAATGATAATATCGTCGATGGCACAACAAGCCGTCTATCATGCTCATCATCGAATTCATGGTCAGTCTCCTCGACGACCTGTAACCATGAGGGATGATCCACTCCAAATTGATTTTTTCACACTGACAACTACAATGGAAATCATCAGGATACATCAAAGTTATATATAAGTTTCAATATGACACTCTGATTTGTGGGAGTGAAGCTTAATTAACGTATTATTTTTCTGACAATGCAGGATTATCAGCAAATAATTGTTCTAGATGCCTTCATTTTACTATCTGCAAAATTGTGCATCTGTAAAAAAAAAATACTTAAAACAAGATAGGGGAGAGTGGGGTGAAGTGGGAGAAGAATGTTGATTTGGTACTCTTTGCTCTTAACTTCTAAAATATTAATTGTAGCCTCTCCATTTTTACATGGTAAATAATATCAGTAGTAGGCTGCAAACAAAGTTATTTGACACAATCCTATATTTTTAGTTTTTATGCAATAATCATTAAAAATGAGGTACTTGAACGGGGTGAAATGGAACACCATGGAGGTGAACTGGGACAGTCGGGGAGAAATGTGGCATAAGTCTTGAAAATGGTACAATTTCTTTCTGGTAGTTGTTAAAAATAAGTGCTGGGAATGTCAAAGGTAATATATCACTTTAAAAAAAACTTAAAAAAAAAAACGCTTGTAAAGTAGACTTAAAGATTCATGCCTATTAAAAAAAAATGTTGGATGATATGATGAGCACTTTGTAAATTCGAAACTATATTTCGACGGTGTTGGGCAAATATAGATAGTTGTTCATAATACTATACATTTGTTTTTGTTACACAACAGTTTGTCTGAAGTCGTATGAATGAACTGTAAAAAGGAATTGGACGATGTGACTATTTACGATTTTTATGTAGACCCAAAGATATTTTCATGTAATATGTTTATAGATTATGACTGATAAAAGCACATTTTCCTTGCATACACAAAAAGTAAACGGGGTGATCTGGGACAAGATGTCCCAGTTCACCCCGATAGTAAAAAAAAAACAACAACAAATGCCAGCAAAATATTAGTGTTGGTATTTATCGCTAAAAATAATATTGCAAATTACATGGTCATATAAGTCTTATATGCTGTATGCGGGGTGGGGTGTTCACTGTAGCAATGTGGTATACTTATACAATGTTTGACAATGAATGATAACAAATAGAAAAATAGTGGTTACAAAAAGTGAACATTAAACCTACAAGTAAAATGGCAGTATATCTGTGGATGACAACATTGATACTTAAGATCGTGAGATTCCAACTAATTTATAAAAGGTTATTTGTTTTAGTTAGTGGTGGTGTCCCAGTTCTCCCGCGTTACAGTTTACCCCGCTCTCCCATACACTGCCAACAGAATAGTTGTATGCCATCAATTTGTGCCAGGATTTTTGAATGGACATAATGTGACGCGAGTTACCGATATATATGCTTCCTACATTTTACCAGTTTATTATTTCTCAACTTTAAATATTGTTATTTTATAAGTCATAACTTACTATCAATCAAGGTAGGAAAAGTTTGTCTAGTGTGAGGAAACTTTGCCAAAAGAGGCTCTCATAGAATTGACCATGTCCGGTTTTTTTTATCGCGAATTACCAAAATTAGACGATACCAGAATCTCCATTAGTTTGTCCTTTGTATTTCTTTTTATGATTCGATAAGTTGGTCATTGTCTACCCTACCCATGTTGGAAAAAGCAACTTGTAGATCCTCGCAATTACAAAGATATAGGCACATTATCCTGTAAATGTACCCATTATTTGTAACGCGGGTTACCGTGGGAATGCCCATATGCCTATACAGCGTATATGTCATCGAATCTGGTCCTAATGAGTGTGGTCAGCCTTTACATCCATACCTTGTGATGACTTCGAACTTTAAATAGAAGTAAATTGATTATTACTGTATGGTACCTAATGAACATTGTTGGTACATTGCACTTCTCTATGCATTTTTACCAAGAGACAAAATGAAAATCATCTAAAAAAGATGAACCATACCTCTTTAGGCCAAGTAAAATTGATTCCTAGTTTTGCGTACGTTTCTTCTTTTTTATTTTAAATGAGGAGGGGGTTCCATTAATGATTTACATGCAAATGCTACTGGGTAGATTTCAACACAAAATGTCCTTATTTCTATTCCATTTATACTTGCAATACAGTGGCTCAAAACATGGTGAATTTGTACCATTTTCATGATTCTTGTTACTTCATTACCTCAGTATCATCGGATTCTTATTTATTTGGATGTAAAACAACAATATCAACTAGGAATTAATTTTTTAGGAGGCAGGCCGGAAAAATAAGGATGGGACCAAAAAAAAACCCCAAAACAAACAAAAATCTAGTAACTAATTTTATTTGGAGTTATAGCTACCTCTCTCTCTTTACTTTCATACAGATTCATTGTTTGACTTGCATATGAATAAGACATCTGCTCTCGGGAAAGACGTGGAACTAAACTGCACTGGACCTGCGACGTCTCAGACCCTGGAAGCTATCGTCTGGAAAGTCAACTCTAGCACGCTTTTCTCCTGTTTACATAATGTTTGCAGGAAAAATAATTCAATACATGCACTGGAAGCGACGTTCAACTACACGAGTGTCCTAATAATTCAGAATGTTTCATTGGATGATGAAAATATATTCAAATGTATGTTGTCAACTGCTCTTTTTATTAGGACATGTTACATTAACTTAATGATTGAAGGTGAGATTTTTTTTTTTTTTTTTGGGGGGGGGGGGGGGTTTCCTTCTTAACTCTTAGATTTACTTTACCTTGTGTTCCTCCGTGTCCTTTACATATGAAAAAAAGCTCTACGTTATTGTTCCTGTAATTTCTCTATTCCAGTATATTATCAATATACCTTTTCATGCTTTCATCATGCACATGGTATTCTAACACGTTTCTTTTTGCAATACACTGTCTTGTAATCCACTTTATAATAACCAAGTATAGGCAAAGATGAAGTTGTAATATGTTTTAAACACTCTTGTAAGGATGCGAGAAAGGTTTATAAGGTAAATTATTTAGTTATTCATAGAGAGCACTTTGGCAGCATTTACAGGGAATTGGTAAGGCATATTATATAATATTACAGAATCTTTATAGCAATATCAGCAATTTAATAAAAATACCCCACGTATTTATGTTTTTCTCATTTTTCCCCTTTTTTGACTAAACAGTTGCACCAGATAAACTGATTCTGTCAGACAATGACACTAATAAAATCCTCAGTGATTATTTGGAGGTCGACCCAAGGACCCCTACGAATATACGATGTCAAACCAATACATCGGTGAAGCCTACCATCAATTTGGAGTGGATCATCCCTCATGGGTTACAGGTCGTCGAGGAGACTGACCATGAATTCGATGATGAGCATGATAGACGGCTTGTTGTGCCATCGACGATATTATCATTCATTCCAACCAACAATGACCATGGAAAAATTATATCCTGCTTTGTGAACAAGACTTTTATGGCATTAGAAACCCTACAAGCATCAGTTCATCTTAAAACAGAAAGTTTGTATTAAAAAATTTTTGGGCTATTTCTCTTTCTCTATTTGTACTTTGTGTTATCCATGGATTATGATTATAATTTTCCAATATGTTTGTTAGGAGTCTGCTGATGTAGGTCAACAACTGTGTTGAATCCAGATTCCCGTTCGTAAAAAAAGACATTTTTATTTTTTTTTTAAATGAAATGCCTCGATAAATAAACAAAAACAGAATTATTGGTTTCTCACGTATTGTATTTAACAGCAAGAGCAACAACTTGAAAGCTAAAAATCGTCACCTTTTCTACATGCCTGCCTTTTTACCATCATGTCAGTCTTGATACTAATTTTTAAGAAAAGAGAACAAAAGAGAAAGCTTTTATGTTTTCTTATGCTCCTCAAAATAATACAGAATATGAGGATTAAATTAACACACGAAAGGACGTTTTGACAAAAGTATTTATTCATTTTATCCATTCGTATCTTTTTGTGTGTGTTTTTTTCGCTCCAAACATTCAGCTATTTCATCTCTAACATCCACAACGTATACAACAGTAGCTCAGCAAAACTACGTCACAACCCCCAGCACGTCCACGGAACCTCCGGATTCATCAAATGCAACCGATGACATAAAGGATGGTTTGTAGAATTTGTGATTCTTTTAAACTAATGTTTATTGATTTCAATTAAGATATATCAACAGCCAATACAAACGATAATGCTAACGTCTTTATGTTTTTCTCATTTTTTCCTTTTTTGACTAAACAGTTGCACCAGATAAACTGATTCTTTCAGACAATGACATTATTAAAGTCCTAAGTGATTATCTGGAGGTCGACCGAAGGACCCCTACGAATATTATGATGTCAAACCAAACAAGGCATCTGAAGAAGAACAAAATTCTTGTTTGTCACAGAATTCTCAGACTTGTGCCCCACTCCCCCCCCCCCCCCCCCCCGAACATATGCTATTCTTTGTCCATTTCTCTCGGTGCAGGTGTTAGTATACTGTTAATACATGGTTGGGAGTGTGTTAGTGCGATCCGGCAACACAAAGGTTTTTTATCATGGTGTAACTAACGCACGAGGCGTAGCCGAGTGTGTTAGACACCACGATAAAAACCTGCGTGTTGCCGGATCACACTAATGCACGACCTCACAACCATGTATTAACAGTTTTATAAAACGGGTCTACAATCTGGTGCTTTCACTTACCTCAAACTGTCATGGCATATGTCCCATGCGTGAATCCTGCTCAGCAAAACATGATGTAGTACTAGTAGACTAGACACTAGTGTTGCAAACGTACAATGTTTATTTACAATGCCTAGCCTAGTCTAGACCGTTGCGAACGTATATAGTCCTGCACATGTTTATTTACAATGTTTAGGCCTCGTCTTAGACCTATTTGTTAGTATTGTGTGGTATTGAATCTGGTTCACCGATGTATTTTCACTTCCTTGAGCTTGGCTGAGCATGTTCGAATTTGAGCTTATATTGAAGCCTGAAGATGATCATGAAGACAAGGTACCACCAATGGCAATGGCACTAAGACTAAAGTAGGACTAGTACCAGTATTAGCACTAGTAGGAACAGGACTAGTACTAGCACTAGTAGGAATAGGACTCGGAGTAGGAATCACTTGGCACAGTTGTGTTCTTTGTGTAGTCCGTTCCATCCGCTTTTCTGATATGCCTGCATATAAATGGCTCAACATTAACAGCGTATCTTACTCACCTAGCTTGATGGTGGATAGATCCGTGCGACTGAGTTTAGCGAAACGTTCAAACTTTGTCCTTTGAAACTCCAAATTTCACTGCTCTTTTCGTACTGTTGGAATCCTTCCCATTCAGCAGATCGTCGAGTTCTTCCTCCGTGAGAGGTGCAAAACTGAGATTCGAAGATACAGCCATTTTTTACACGCTTCTATCGTCAAAAATTAAACTTAAACTTTCATTTTCGGTACTGAATTGCAACGATCCGACCGCGGTAGCGCTACAGCTGTAATTTTGTTGATTTGTTGATTTGTTGACATTAGCGCGACGATCGATATCGCGATATCGATAGCGTATACGGTATAGCGTGTAAAAACATATAGCAAAATCGAGTCGTATCGTCTGCGCTACATAAATGTTTACATGTTTATGTTTACATGTTTACATGTGCAACAGTTCCCTTTTGCTGTATGTTATCACTTTTTTTTGCACAGTCACGTGGTGTTATTTGACCAATCAGGATGGCTACATTCTTGAACCCGTTTTATAAACATGTTTGTTACATGAGCTTTGTTATCATTATTATTATTATTATTATTATTATTATTATTGTTATTATTATTAATATTATTATCATTATCATTATTAAATCTATTATGATCACGATCAATATTATTATCATAGTGCTTGTATCGATCATTTGTGAAAATGATTGTTTATGAAATAATATAGGAACCCTGTGGAAGGGTAAATAGAAAAACATTTTCATTATCATTATGATGATAAATTTGTTTCGGTTCGTTTCATTCATTCATTTTAGATAAAAATATGCACATAAAATGAACTGTATATAAAATCATTTACATCATAACCTTTGCTAGAAATTAATGTTTATTGATCAGAGAACCTGAAAAGAAAGCGCAGCGGTCTTGTCAGAATAAGTTCTCTAAAACATTGGAATACATATATAGGCACATAGTGAGAAGATCAAATACTTTATATTAAAGCAAGAGTGACTGTTTAAAGGGTTTTTGCTTTTTTAAATACACTTTTGCATTATTGAGCGTATGTTACACGGTATGGAATTCCAAACAACGGCAAAGCTCAAGTGGGGAGATTTAAAAAGGTTGAATTAGCTTTAAATGATTAACATTTTCACCATTATTAATCTTCTTTACGTTTAAACCTAAATTGATAGTAAAATAATCATGCTAAATGAAAATTAGAGTTAAGGCGTCCTGAAATATGGCCTTTTAACCTGATTAATAACCCTCCATAAAGGATTTAGTGAATTATATATATACAAAAAATATTTTCTTATCTGCTATACCTATTTCTCTTGATATTGTCTGATTAAATTCACATTTAGAACTGGTGAAACGTGTTCAGCATACGAGCCATTTATTTAGGATCATGCTCATAAGTTCTTTTCTGTTCAGATGGTAGAGGTGTGGTGATCTAGTGGATACGTCACCGAGCTGTGGATCACACGGTTCGCGATTCGAATCCTGCCTCATGCACTAACATCTTTGGCGAGACATTATTCTACATTGCCACTCTTACCCAGGAGATAATGGGTACCTGAGAGGACTGCCAAAAGTCATTGTGTCTGTTTTGCCATTGCCCTACATGCATGTGAATGGTGCAGAATGGTAGGAATGACCCCAAGGAGAGGGGATGGTGCACACTTGTGTACAGGCTTGAAAGTAATAACATTCTAGTGCGCATTGAAATGTTCAAGTAATGCACTACGTAAGTGTAACACTTTACCATTATTATTACTAAGATAGATTCAAAGTTTGATTCTTCATTGGTCATTCTGTTTTATCGTGTTTTACCATAGTAAGCAATAACATAATCGGACGTATTAAATAGAAAGGTTGGACTCAAAATGAACATCAAGAAGACAAGTCATGATGGGCAAGAGGCTTAAAGGCTTAAAGGCTTCACAGTTCAACGGAATACCACAGAAAAGATGGAGAGCTATACAGTGCGTCCCAGAAAAAAAAGAAACCCTGAAACAAAGGATTATTGTGACCAAAATATGTGCTCTTTGACACTAATTTTGTTATTTTCATTAAAGTAGAAGTAGTATGCTCTCAAATGCTGGTATGGTGGCATTGATCCATGCACGCTTCACCAAGCTAGATTGTTTTGAAAATGGCATGTAAAAGTCAATTCGTGCCAGAATTTGTTAAAACTGTGAAAAAGTTCGTATCACGTAAGAAGATGACTTGACTTACCGTCAAGAGATATACGTGAAATTCACATTGTTTCCGACATGCAAGCAATCAGGATTATCATAAGCCATGGACTAATACCAAATTTGAGTGGTGACAGGGGCTTACGCTCCCCCCCCCCCCCCCCGAATTTCCAACTATCCCTTCAAAGATCGAAAAGTGCCCCTCATGTGAAGGAAAAGTGCCTTTCATGAGGTGGAAAATTTAAACAATTACATTTTCTGTCTTGTGTGAACTGTATAACTTACTTTTCCATTTTATGACAATGCAATCTGCCACTTACTTTAATTATCATGAAAGCATTACCTTGCTTTATTCTTTAAAGAAGTCGCAGTTCTGAATATTGCAAAATTGCTTTCCGGAACGATTGCTGGAGCCAATTACAGAACGAAATATGCCCCTTTTTACCCCCACCATCAAAACATAATTGACCATCATTTATTCTATGATGAGGGCATTATCCACACCTTGTATTTTTTTTTAAGAATGTGAAAACATTCTCCTCACTTGGGTTTTATGATTCATGTTTCCATTGGGTCATGTTTGCGTGTGATCCTATATCTGGCACAAATGGATTTTTACATGTTACTTTCAAATCAATGCTGCTCGGTGAAGCGTACATGGATTAATGACTCCAAGGTATCATTTGAAAGCATAATACTGCTTCTATATGTAAAATAGAAAACCATTTCCATAGCGCAAATAGTTTGTGCACAATAGACGATGCTTTAGGGTCTTTTTTTTTGGGGGGGGGGGGACCCAATGTATATACATGTATTCGGGTAAAAATATCTCCATAGAAAATGAAACAGCAGGAAAAATGAATAGAAGGATCCAGCTGGCTTCATTTTTCGGGATTAAAAGCTCCCACTTACTCTGAAGAAAGAGACTTTCAACAAGTGCATCATACCTGCGCTCTCCTATGGGTCAGAAGAGGAACATAGTCAGAAATCCAGATTTGATTAAGAGAACAGAAGTTCAAGATATAGTACAGGAAATTTAATCAACCAAGTGGAGGTGGGCGGGCCGGCCATGCAGCCACAAGAAGTGATGATAGATGGAGACACAAACTTACAGACTGGACCCCTACAGCTTATACCAGAAGAAGGGGCAGGCAAAGTAAGAGGTGGATGGATGATCTCAGAGAATATGGTAGCCTTACATGGAAGAAGATTGCACAATGTATAATGAAATGGAGAACTGATGAGGAGGCCTTCCTTCAGCAAAGGAGTGAAATAAGCTAGACAGATAGATAGATAGATTAACATACCCGCTGTACTAAGGATTGTATAATTATGCGTGTATTTGTCCTTGTATTCATTTAGATGTTACCTGGCAGATTCTGCTTTATTCTGCTGGAGTCGCTTTGTTCATTGCACTCACTGCTATTAGTATTAAGATCGTCATACTACGGAAGACGATGGAGCAAAACAGTAAGTGCACTGACAGGCTGACATACTAATGTATTTCGTATGTAGTAAATGCAAAATGCATGTTCCTTCTGGGGTCTGATTTTATTGAATAAACACTCACTGTAGCAAGCTCCCTGTTCCCTCTGTTGTTCATTGTAAAATGTTCAAAACAATTAACCCTATACGATTTCGATTCATTTTCTTCTTTCTTCTAAACGTTAAATGTCGAGGCAATACTTCATCACTAACCCAAATATTCATAGCTTTATTGAAATACGAGAAATACGATTAAAAGCGATATTATTATATTATCATGTTTTGAATGACATGTTTCAAGTGATCAGAGAGCTTTTACGTGTATATTACTACCCAGGCGATATATTAAATATTTTCAATGATATTTTTGTATATGTTGGAAACAGAAAAGAGAATATCAACGCCTGATGTAAGAGCTTTGACAGTTACCCCTAGAGAACACTTAGATGAAGACGAACCGCCTGCTACTCTCCTGGCCCAAAGTGCGACGCCGGTGTCTAGACCAGTACGCACAACTGATCCTCGAGCCCCAACGCAGACACTTGTACCTGTTTCCAATGAGGCTTTGGTAGAACCTCTCTCAAAAGGAACTATCGGTGAAAGCTCAGGAACGTCTGGGGGATTCCATTCCAAACCTACGACAATTATCAGAAAGGTAAATTCATATTGAGATGTCGAACACTATTTGTATCGGCGAAAGGTTGAAGAATGCATGATGCTTCCAATTTGAGCACAGGAATTTTACAGTAACAAATGCCTTTAATAAAATTAGGAATCATCTGATAATATGACATATCTAATCCTAATACGAGGACCGTCACAAGTAAAGATCCTTTGATAAACCCACATAAATTACCGGGATTCGGTAACTTTGCGGAGGCTTGATTTAATAAATTGTTGAATTTTAATATCTGTCTTGTATTATGATGTTCAGTAGAATAAATACATACTATTGTTGCCTATACAGGGCATTTTTAGCTGCAAAATATAAAGCCCTATAAAGCCGCTATACTCTGAATCCGTCACCAGAGCTGGCAATATTTACATATTGCCCTCTTCCGGGTTTTCCCCGTAGACCAATGTACTAATAAAGTGGGCAACAATTTTTCCATATTCCACCATTTCTTGTCAGTGCGCTTATAATCAAAGTACATACGCGCAGTATTGCGTACGCGTTAAATTGTACAAAGGTTTAAACCGTCTATGGTTTAAACAATGGATACGTGCGGTAACAATTTACGTCACAATTGCTTGGCCCGGATTACATATATGTATGAATAACCTGAAATCATAAGGACTGACAGGCAAGCAGACGTGTTTGTAATTGCTACAAAATACGCATATGGATGATTATAGAGTCTAGGTAATAATAATAATATTGACTGGCTCTACTTTCGGTGAATATCGAAAATATTGCCCTTAAAAGAACCATATTGCCCTCGTCTTCGACTCGGGGCAATATGATTCTGTTGCGGGCAATATATTCTGATATCCCCCTCAAGCCAGTCAATATTATATAATTATTAAGATATCTATGACTGAAAACTCCCATTTACGAAAGCGTGTAAACGATGGCATGTAAGGCCAGGCAGCTCAGATTTTATCATGCCTCTACAAAGTTACCAACTGACTTTAAATTTCAATAGACGAAATGTGCATTTTAGATTTTGAAAGCATTGGTCACTGTGCTTGATTACTTTAGTTGTTTGATAGGAGACTCTTTTCCCCCTTTATATTCAATAAATGAGTATTATGTTGATTTGCTGTTTGTATTTATAACGGTTTTCATTAAAATTTGGAAGATCTGGAGCATTAAAATATAATAGCATACTAACATTTGTCTGCTTTTTCATGTTCCAGGGAGGACCATTGGACCCAACAGTTGTTTTCTACGCTACCGTCGATGAAAAGAAAAAATCCAAGCGAAATATCATCAAAAGTGGAAAGGTTCTTGACACTTTTATCACGTCAACTTATTTACTGAAAAAAAAAAACAGTTTGTCAACATGTGAACTGATGACACTTCCCTTTAATCTAAGAAACACAACTAATGAGATATGAGGATATTCAAAACTTCTAGTGCACATACTTGAGAAGATCCTTCAAACCATGTGCAGAGATTTCTTTTCACAGCCGGGGGTAAGGGAGGGGGGGGGGGGGGGGGGGGGGGTGGAGGGAAGAGACTAGCCTTTGCAAATCATTTGTTTGCTGTACAAACAAAATTCAAAATTTCCGGGGGGCATTCCCCGTCCGCTCGGGATTCCATGCTTGAAAAAATTTTGCTATCTCTCAACGATTCGCAGAAGAAACTACAGTAAATCATTGTCGGGGCAATACTTTCATAATCGTTACAGAAAATATATAGCCCGTACCTCTCTTTCAGGAAGACTTAGCGAACCAATCTGCACATACGCGACAGTCAGCAAGAAGTGCGATATATCTAGTAGTCTGATTAGTAACCAGGTGCTGTCAGGGGCGGATCTTGCTTTTTTTCCAAGGGGGGGGGGGGGGGGTTGACCCAACGGCGATCCACAAGCCGCGTAGCGGCGAGCCGATTTTTTTGTGTGGCTATTTTGAACCACAGTAAGTGATGTTTTTCTGGCATCTACTAACGCAATGGAATGTGGGTCTGGACATATTAAATTTTTACTTGGCACCCCCCCCCCCCCCCCCCCCCCCCGTAGATCCGCCACTGGCTATGGACACTATCCTATTTCCTCATTAATATTCTTCATAACCAACACACACACAACGTCTAATTGTACTACGGTTAAAAAAATGTCACAGTAATAGTTACATTAGAACTACACCATTTATTTGTCAACTTACACTTTTAACATCGCAATGTTAAAGGTGTGTGTTGATAAATGTATTCTCCTAGCTTTCTAGTTTTGTTTCACTCTGTTATTACAGAGGAAAGCAGTCGAGAAAAGAAAAATGGAAACTGCCGATGACTGTGATAGAAATTTAAAGATATTCACTTAGTTTAAAATAAAAATCTAATTATGCATATCAATTGTTTTAATGAAGTCCGACTATACCTAGTGTGCGGTTCTATACACATGTGCAATAGAAACCACTTTAAATCATTGCTACTTCATTATTTGAAGAAAAATATTCTGTTGGAGTTTGAAGATATTTTTTTTTCCAAAGTTGCTATTTAAGCTAACAAGAAATCTCTTGATATACTCACTTTTATTCACCATTTATGTTCATATAACATTCATTCCAGATGCTCCATATTGATATGGGCTATCAGTTTATCAACCAAGCCAAAACTGATGACGCAGTTCCGCATGTACATAAAGTTACAACATCTGGAATGGTAAAATATTCATTAAAAAAAAATAGGGCCTAAACAAAACCTGTAATTTTGTTTTATAATGTAAATTGCTAGTAAATTGCTTAGAGAATTGTCAAAAATAGTTTTGACTTATTTTAATATCAAAATAAAACAGATGTCATTATTATCTTTAGCTACGGTCACATTGTTCACATCGTTTATACGAATTGCGGAGTTCGTAGAGATGGGGCGTGATTCTTACGATATTCTTACGATGTTTGTACGGCCGCCTTACGAAGAGGGGGTTTCGTACGACTTTGAAAAATATCTTAGACAAGACCATCGACCAGGCTGCGAACTAATATGAACGGTCTACGAACGCTGGTTTCGTACGGCCTTCTTGAGATGATCTTATGAAATGATCTAAAAATCGTTCGTACGGCGTTCGTAGCACTTCTTATTGGTATTTGTTACCGAGGCTTTTGCCATCTCCGTGCCATTATTTTGTTAATCTTTTATATAGCGGTATATATCTTGTTCCTTTCCTGTAAGGTCGAATATGCCGTGGTACCCAAACGTGAGGACATGAGAGAAGAAGGCCCAACACAGGTGCCACGCTATAAGGTAATTCATTGCAAGGCAAGATAGCACAATAATTGGCCAAATGCAACTCTCTCTCCCCCCAGTCTTTCCCCAACCTGGGGATGAATGTATCTTTTGACTCTTTTCCTACCGTGTGATTTTCTACGTTTTCTTTCTTTCTTTCTTTCTTGTCCCTTCTTTTCTTTTCTTTACTTTTTTGTTTCCTTTCACCCTTTTTCTTTGAATCTTCTCTTCTTTTTATTTCCCTTTTCTGTTTCTTATTCTCCCTTTTCTGTCTCTTTTCCTCTCTTTCTCTCTATTTCTTGTCTCTAACTCTCTCTCTTCTCTCTAGTGCGCGCGATCTCCCCCCCCCCCCCCCCCCCCCCCCCCCCCCCCCCCCCCCTCTCTCTCTCTTTCTCTCTTCTCCCTCCTTTGCACTTTTGCTTTTGATGCGCTATGCGCTTATCCTTTAGCGCATTGCGCTTTGCTGATGCTGGATGCATTTTTAATAAAGTCATCATTCCTGATGAAGCCCTATGGGCGAAAATTTGAATTCTTTCATCTCTTAACGGTTGTCTTATTCATCATTGACTTTTGTGTATTTTTCATCAACCGACGCAGGACACTTATATTTTTTTTATAAATATATATATATATATATATATATATATATATATATAAACACCTATCGGGTACATTAGGAGGACAGTTTTTGTTCTTTTTCTTTGTCCAACTGTCGACTTAATGTACCAACTGTCGACCTAATGTAGGGGTCTCTATTATGACGAAATAAACTGTATTGTCAACTGTCGACCTTATGTACCCGTTAGTCAAATATACGTACACATATGCATATATACATACATATATATATATATATATATATATATATAAAGAAAGAAAACTGCTAAAAGCGTTTGTAATGCATTGTGGCCAATTTTATTTTTACACTCGAATTTTCGGCGCTCCCTGGCGTCTTCTTCAGGAGAACAATAAATATATATATATATATACAGCTCTGGAAAATATTATTAGACCAGCTACATTTGGAGGCATACAGTTAGTGTTAACTCCCTTGTCTATGGAACTAGGAAAATGATGATTAAACAGCTCATTCATTATTAATGGACTACTACTCCCATTACAATTCCCTTTGTGACACTTACTTTTAGGATAACTACGACAAGGACAAATTGCCTCGGACAAATTTCCCCAGAATTTATCAAAAACCCTTATAGACAGCATGCTACAAGGCATGGCTGTTATCCTCCCATGTACATGTAGCAATTTTCCACCTAGAACAGAAGAAACTGCCTCTAGAGAAGTGATTTTCCCAGATACCGTTACTGTCAGATCATTTCTTTCAGAACCTTCCTACCTCTGGATAATATATCTAGCACACTTATCCTCTAGGATATTTTCATTCTGTTCTTTAATCTGAAGTATCCATCCATTTGGGGTGCATGCTTTTAGATTTAGTTGTCCTTTTGGTATATATTTGTTCGAGGGTTAGTTTACTGTAGGGGTAATTGTTTTAAGGAGTAGTCATCCAATCATTATGACTTAGCCAGTAAAAAATAATTTGAAAGTTCAATTATTGATCTAGCAATCACTTCCCACATACGCCTTTAAAAGAGGCTGTCTAATATTTTTTTTCCAGGGATGTATATATATATATATATAAAATTTCTGTAATTGGCAATCAATGCATTTCAGTCATCCTTTATTTTGATATCATCATAGCCTATGCCAATACGTGGAACATTATGAATATATATATATATATATATATATAGACAAAATAGGAATGAAAAGTCCGTATACGATGAAAAAAATTCGAATTTTCGGCCATAGGCCTTCATAGGCCTTCATGGCCGAAAATTCGAATTTTTTCATCGTATACGGACTTTTCATTCCTATTTTGTCTATAACTTTGCAAGTCCGAAGCAGAACTATATATTTTTTATATATATTTTTTACTATATATATATATATTTATATATATATATATATATATATATATATATTTATATATATATATATATATATATATATATATGTATATATATGTGTGTGTATGTAAGTTACGCAACCATTATTCTCTCATTTCCTTTCACATTGTATTTATTTCCACGAGAGTTGCCAAAGCTGCTGTATATATGTTGTTTTCTTACAATTTTGTGAATAATTATTGTAATGTATCATGTTTCTCAAAGCATTCGCTTGAATCCAGCTTAGACACGAGGCTTGTCTTTGTTCAAAACTCACCTGCCCCCGACAAAGGAATTAATTAATAAGGTTGAAGATTTGTCAATCTGTCGGTCAATAGACCTGTTAACTAAGTGATTCAAATTTATGGATGTTTCTTTCCTGGGGACCTAGTAACGAGGTATTCCATTAACCTGTTATTAGTGAATGGACTACAATACTTGGAATCCAGTTTGCATACATTACTTGTTGCTATGTCTGACAAGCCTCTGGCAAGCTTTCAGGTTGTCAAGAACAACCTTTGTTCAAAAGTATGCATACAATTTGAATCACTTAGTAAACCGGTCTATTGAATCTGGTGTGGCCGAAACCACTGACCCGTCTCCGTGGTCGAGTGGTTAAGGCATTGGAGTTCTAAGCCAACGACCCGGTTCGATTCCCGGCGGAGACATTTTTTCAGCCTTTGCAAAAATTTCAAAAAGGGAGGACAGCTCTGGGGAACTTTGATTTAAGTTACGCTACCATTATTCTCTCATTTCCTTTCACATTACATATTATATAAACCCCTCAAAAAAGTTCTGCAATTCAATTTTAAGCATTTATATCTCTCTAGTAACTGTGTGATCATCATCAAGTTTGATATCATTGTAAAGCTTGTTTATTCACCTTCACAATGATACCACATTTGTATTGATTATGTGATTACGGAATGTGCAGTGCACCTAAATATAGGGCAAAGTAAAAAGTAAAAAAGTTGCAGAATGCATTTTTATTGTTCACACTGAGATCTTAACTGGAATGAAAGGTTTTGTTTCTTTGTTTTTGTTCCTTTTGGTTTGTTTAATTTTGTATTAGTGTGCATGTTTCTGCTGTAATCCCTTGTTTGGTGGACAAATATTGTTTTCAGTGATTTTGAAGTGGAATTATTTGTTTTAATCAGCAACTGATTGTGATAACATTAATATTGTGTTTTGGTTTCATGCAGAATATTGCAAGTTTCCACCTTAGCAGTGCACAACTGCGGTGGGGAAAAAAGTCTCCCCTCAGCAAATTATCTCATTTTCAGCCATGTAACCCTATCACAGAAACATAAGCAACACAAACTCTCCTCTTCTCTTGGATTGCTTTTCACTTCAACAAACACATTCCCCTTTCTTGATGTGAACTCATGTTCTTTAACTCTCTCTCCCCTCTCTAACGAAACAAAAACAAACACAAATACACAAATTTGCAAATGACAAAATGTTTGGCACTTTGTATTGGGTAACATGCACATCAAATGTGGAATAGCAAGGGATAAGAAGTTCAGTTGCAGTAGAAGATCCGAATACAGCTACGACAGCCTGGCATCTCCTCCTCATGCTTGTCACCAGCCTGGTGATGCGTTGCCGTGGGATGAGGTTCCACTCTTCGAAAAGGATCTGTCGCAACTCAGCCAGTGTAGTGTGATCTGTCACTCTGGCGCGTACAGCACGGCCAAGCTGGTCCCACAGGTGCTCGATTGGGTTCAAGTCAGGGCTGTTCGCAGGCCAATCCATCCTCGTCACTGCCTCCTCCTGCAGGTCTTCGGTGATGATCCTTGTTCTGTGTGGGCGGGCGTTGTCATCTTGGAAGATGGCGTTTGGTCCAAGATTGCGCATGTATGGGATGACCTCTGGCCGAAGAATGTTGTCTCGGTATATCTCTGCTGTCAGGTTTCCATCAACGATGATAAGCTGTGTCTTTCCCTCAGCAGATATGCCACCCCACACCATAACACTGCCTCCTCCAAACGCTGTCACACACCCAACATTGCAACAAAAGCAATAGACAATAGCCAAGAGAGCCATTCAATTGCAACTTTTCACTTTTGACTTTACCCTCTATTCAGGGGTGCTGTGCATTCAAGGATGACATAACCATTACAAATGGGGCATGGATGTGAAGGGGGATAAATGAACTTTCCAATGATCTAAAAATCAAGAATGATTAAAAAGCCGCCAAAAAGATATCAAGGCTCAAAGTTGAATTGCAGAACTTTTTTTGAGGGGTTTATATTGGGTATATATATATATATATATATATATATACGTAGAAAAGACAAATATAAATAAATATTTATATTTATTATAAATATTTATTTATATTTGTCTTTTCTACGTATAGTTTACCTAAACCGACGCAGAACACTTTCTTTATACATGTATATATATATATATATAAACAGGGTTGGAAAAAAGTTTGGAATATTTTTATTCCAAGAATTATTTCTTGTCTTAAACATATCCCTCGTCATTTTAAGTTCTTCTTTGAGGTTCAAATAAAAGATATGTGTCCCTTTTTAACTTTAAAAGCACAACATTAAAAATCAGGCTTATCACACAGTGCAGAGGTCCACTTGGAATTCGGAAGCGTATATTTGCTGTTTTTGCAAATGTCTAACGAAAAAGTTAAATAATCAGATACAGTTTAATTGCTATACCGAAGTCCTCAAAATGACTACAAACTGCACGTAGCTTTTTCAAAATTCCACGTGAAGTACAGAAATGTATAACAAGATGTTCAACCACAAATAGAGCAAATCTGACAACATGTGGTTCATTGGTCAGCCATTGTAACATGTTTAACAATATTACGTAATCTTTGGTACAAGATGGAACAGTAGACTTCATTCAACACAGTTAATCCGATTTGGATGAATTATTCATCACAATATAGTAGAAACTAGCATTTAAAATCAGACATACTCATCGCCAAAAAAAATATTCCAAACTTTTTTCCAACCCTGTATATACAAATTATGTATAACAATGCGCCCTCCCGGCTATTACCATAATGGCTTTATGGCAACACAAGGACTTGGGACCCTTGTTGTGCGGTTATATATATATATATATATATATATATATACCCAATAAGAGAGATACAATGAATGAATTCCAACTTTTATATTTATTTTCACCAAATTTTCAATCCTCACGGATCTTCATCAGGGTAATGAACAAAGTGAAATAATACAAGTTGACGTGTAGTCTAACAGAGCAACACGCACGGTTGCTAGGTGAAAGTTTGAGCGCTTATTTGTCAAGCAGCGCAAAATTCATAAATAGTGACATAATAACAAACTGACATGGCAACACGCGCGGTAGTTAGCTCAAAGTTTGCGCTAAACCTAATGAGCGTTATAGCCATAAATTCAATGACGCAATAATGTATTAAAAAGAATGGTGCATAAGAAGTAAGACACAAAAGTTAAAGACATGTACATATCGTTTAGCCTCGCAAAATACATCAATCACATAACAACACGCGTGGTTGTTCGATCAAAATTTCTGTGCTAATTTTTACGAGCTCAAAAGACGCAATAATATATGCAAATGAAAAGTGCATAATAAATAAAACATCAAACATCAAACATAGGCCTATAGATTTTTTTAGGTCATAACCGGTGAGCTCTAACAAACTGAGGCGTAATGAGGCATTATGATAATTACATTTACTACTTAAAGTAACTATATTTCTCTAGCCATGACAGGTCTCTGTTGAGCCCAATCTGAAAACTCTTGCTTCGAATAATAGTGCGCAATTCAGCTAGTTTTCTCTCATCAGCGGATTTATACCCGCCTCCGAAGAGGCAGATCTTAAGATCATTCAGGGAATGGTCGGCTTGGCTGAAATGTTCGGCTACTGGGAAACCAGTACGCCGTTGCCTGATGGTACATCTGTGGTTATTGAATCGCACTCTAAATCTAGTACCTGTTTCACCAATATAGGCTATTTCAGGGCATTTGTCGCAAAGAAAACAGTACAGAATGTTACTTGAATCACAGTTGTGATCGGGAGGATAGATCGTATAACCAGATGAGAGCCGTACGGAGTTTTCCGTTATTATATGAGGGCAAATTTGACAGCGCGATTTGCCGCATGGCTTGTTACCTCTAGGTTGAGGTGTGCCAGGTAGCTGATTTCACCAGTAGTCTTTTCAGATTGGGCGGCTGCCTCTGTGCATGGAGGGGGCATTAGGCATGATTTTAGCAAGTTTTTCATCGGCCGTGATTGTGGGCCACTCTTTCTTGACTTTAAGGGCAAGTTGACGACATTTCGGGTGGTACGTGGAGACAAATGGGACTGCTACTTCTCCTTTGCTTTTTCTTTTTTGGACGAGAAGATTCTCTCTACTTTTTTGGCTGACCCTTTTCATGCATTTCTTGATCATGTTGATCGGATAACCACGTTCAATGAAATGCCTGCCAAGCTGCAATGCATCCGATTCGTAGGTAAGAGGGTCGGATGTTATTCTTTTGTACCTCAATAGTTGGCTGTACACTATTGACTCCTTGATGTGCGTAGGATGGAATGAGTTATAATTGAGATAGGTGAAGGAGTCAGTCGGCTTAGTGTATAGCGAGGTTTGGAGTTTCTGCCCATTGGGGGAAAGAGTGACCGTGACGTCAAGGAAGTGGACTTTCTCTCGTGAACTCTCCATGGTGAATTTGATGTTACCGTTGTGTGAATCAAACCTTTCATGAAAGGATCTGAGGTCATCGATATCATGCGGCCAGATCATGAAAATATCATCTATGTACCCAATATGTATATATACCCAATATATACCCAATATATACCCAATATACCCAATCTACCCAATATATGTATATATACCCAATATACCCAATATGTATATATACCCAATATATACCCAATATGTGTATATATATATATATATAAATAAACAAGCAGCTTAATTGATATCCACCTATTTTAAATTATGCTTTGCATTATGCTCACAGACCCTTTTCTCTAGAAAAAGAAATGAAGTAAGTAGTCATCAAGAAAGCTGGCGCAACAACTATACCAGTGCGGTAGAGAAAACGAGCGTTAGAGAGAGAGAGAGGGAGGGGGCAATGAAGAAAATTTTGGTCTCTATTTTGCAACTATTCATGTCTTTTACTGTCTGCTTTTACTACTTGGAATATATATAATTGTTGGATTTTGATTTAAATATTACAATTTTTATTTACAATTCTAAACATATAAAGGTAATTTTCTTATATTTTACCCTCTTCACTGCTGGTTCCATCCAACACTACAGGTACCCAACAATCCTGGAATAGAGTACGCAGAGATTGACTTCAAATCAAAGAAGAATCGACAGCATCAAAAGCCTAGGAGAATCTGAGCTTTGAAATGATTCTCATAATAGAAAGAAAAATGAAAATTACAAGAAGTGATCTTTGCGTAATTTACGTTTTTCGTAATTGTTTTTCATTTCCTTTACATATATTTTTTTTTTCGTAGGGGATTTTTTTTTTTACCTGTAATGTTAATACCTGAATAACTATCGGTCAATTAGTGCGTGTGCGTGGAGTTGCCCGTTTTGAACAGGTTGACAGACTGGTGGTTTTGTGAGTGTGAGTGTGTGTTTGTTTGTTTATATGGAGCTGTGGTTTTTGTGTGAGCGATTATTTAATATAACCCCTCAAAAAAAGTTCTGCAATTCAAGTTTAAGCATTTATATCTCTCTAGTAACTGTATGATCATCATCAAGTTTGATATCATTGTAAAGCTTGTTTATTCACCTTCACAATGATACCACATTTGTATTGATTATGTAATCACGGAATGTGCAGTGCACCTAAATATAGGGCAAAGTCAAAAGTGAAAAGTTGCAGAATGCATTTTTATTGTTCACACTGAGTTCTTAACTGGAATGAAAGGTTTTGTTTCTTTGTTTTTGTTCCTTTTGGTTTGTTTAATTTTGTATTAGGTGTGCATGTTTCTGCTGTAATCCCTTATTTGGTGGACAAATATTGTTTTCAGTGATTTTGAAGTGGAATTATTCTTTTGTTTTAAGATGGAATGTGGTTTAATCAGCAACTGATTGTGATAACATTAATATTGTGTTTTGGTTTCATGCAGAATATTGCAAGTTTCCACCTTAGCAGTACACAACTGCGGTGGGGAAAAAAGTCTCCCCTCAGCAAATTATCTCATTTTCAGCCATGTAACCCTATCACAGAAACATAAGCAACACAAACTCTCCTCTTCTCTTGGATTGCTTTTCACTTCAACAAACACATTCCCCTTTCTTGATGTGAACTCATGTTCTTTAACTCTCTCTCCCCTCTCTAACGAAACAAAAACAAACACAAATACACAAATTTGCAAATGACGAAATGTTTGGCACTTTTTATTGAGTAACATGCACATCAAATGTGGAATAGCAAAGGATCAGAAGTTCAGTAGCGAGTAGAAGATCCGAATACAGCTACGACTACCTGGCATCTCCTCCTCATGCTTGTCACCAGCCTGGTGATGCGTTGCTGTGGGATGAGGTTCCACTCTTCGATAAGGATCTGTCGCAACTCAGCCAGTGTAGTGTGTGATCTGTCACTCTGGTGCGTACAGCACGGCCAAGCTGGTCCCACACGTGCTCGATTGGGTTCAAGTCAGGGCTATTCGCAGGCCAATCCATCCTCGTCACTGCCTCCTCCTGCAGGTATTCGGTGATGATCCTTGCTCTATGTGGGCGGGCGTTGTCATCTTGGAAGATGGCGTTTGGTCCAAGATTGAGCATGTATGGGATGACCTCTGGCCGAAGAATGTTGTCTCGGTATCTCTCTGTTGTCAGGTTTCCATCAACGATGATAAGATGTGTCTTTCCCTCAGCAGATATGCCACCCCACACCATAACACTGCCTCCTCCAAACGATGTTACCCGGTCGATGCAGCAGTCAGCGAAGCGTTCCCCACGGCGACGCCACACTTTCACCCTTCCGTCCAGTTTCCTCAAGCAGAATCTGGATTTATCTGTCACATTTCCCGGTTCCATCGAAGATGTTGCAAACACCAGCGTTGACGGGAATGACGATGCAAGGCCGAAAGTGCAGGTCTTCTTGCTGCCTTGTGAGCTTTTAAATTGGCTGCGTGAAGTCTGTTCCTGAAGGTCTGGTCGGAGAGTCGCTTGGCAAATCTTCGAGCAAATCGTCCTTGCCAGTTCCTGGAAGATAACCTTCGATTCCGCAGGGCAGAAAGGGTCAGGAAGCCGTCGGTCCTCTTGTTGGGTTGTCTTCTTTGGACGACCACTCCTTGGTCTGTCCTTGACATCCCCAGTTTCCCGGAACTTTGCCAATAATCTGGAGATGGTACTGGGACCAAATTGAGCAGCAACTTCTCTTTCGATTTGGCCGATTGCTCGAGCCTTCTCAACATTTGATAGACGCGGCATGTTAACATTCGCGAACAGCTACTCTTTAAAAGTAAGCACTGCCAAGCATAAAGCTTGTGCAAGGTACATTTCATCTACCAAACAGAAAATAAACTTGTTGAATCATTCATGACCCATTCAACATCATTCACACACACCCGACATTGCAACAAAAGCAATAGACAATAGCCAAGATAGCCATTCAATTTGCAACTTTTCACTTTTGACTTTGCCCTCTATTCAGGGGTGCTGTGCATTCAAGGATGACATAACCATTACAAATGGGGCATGGATGTGAAGGGGGATAAAGGAACTTTCCAATGATCTAAAAATCAAGAATTATTAAAAAGCCGCCAAAAAGATATCAAGGCTCAAAGTTGAATTGCAGAATTTTTCTTGAGGGGTTTAGTTGCAAAGTCTCTTTGGCTAAATTAATGAAAACCAAGTATTAACTGATAATCAGTTTGATATATCTGAAATAATTTGTATCTGTTCAATCATTTGCTCAATAATGCTGGCCCGTGACTCACTTGCCAAGCACATTACCATACTCTTTTCTTTTTCCTGATAAAAAAAGATTCACGGAGAAATTATTATTTCATTGAACCACTTTGTGCGTGTTTTTAACATTTATTTTACATTATATGTATATTGTCGCATGCACTACAGTCTTGATAATTAAGATCTTATAAATCGTAGTCTCATTATATATATCTGCACCAAATTTTCACTGAAACTTTAACTTTAAGTAGGAAAACCTCACTTCTATCTTTATTGTTCGGCAGTAATTTGGTTAAAGACCGAAATAGTCAATGCAATCAGCAAATTAAATATGATATATAATTAAACTTCAGATTGTGGGTAGATGTAAATATTATGAAGTAACTCGTATACATGTATTATGCATATTCTTCAATATATCTCAGATATGACCTTTTATATCATCAATGTAATTCTTATCAAATGTTTCATTTTAAGAAAACCATAACTGTGTAATATAACACACGTTCAATTATCACCCATGATATAGTTTCCATGGTGAAAAGGAAACAAGAAATGACGGTTAACATCGAAAAAAGAGGTTGACGCAAATGACAGGTAGAGATGTGCACATAGACAAGCATTTACTTAAAAAACAAAAACAAACCCCCAAAACAAACCAATAAACAATAACGTTAAATATCATAGACAAGTTATAGACAAATTAAACAAACTGTGAAACATATGCACGTAGGAAATATATTTATCAATTACCACTTCAGAAGTTTGACTTTAAAACGTCGCATGATGGAGGAAAAATTGAATAGTTTGATTAAACACAACATGAAATGTCGCAAGTGCACATCTGGCTTCAAATCTAGACGAAAATTATTTTTTTGTGTAATCTCGTAATGCTATTGTGATTAGTATACCTTGTTCAGGATTTTTTGTTTCTTCTTTTTAATCAAATAAATAGCTTCAAGAAATATAATAGTGAATATAGAAAACATTTTCTCTTTAGTGTATCTATATTGGTTTCAAGGACAACTGAGAACGGTGGTCACACTTGAAATTCGGTATCAGTTTCGGTCACTCCACCTCTTAATTGTTACCCCTAATGGATACACGGTTTAAGTGGTCTCACGTGGAAAGGGAAGAGCATACGAAATTTAAGGCGTATTATATGTTAATGACAATGTCAATTGTACATGGTTTTTCATAGACTTACGATTGATATCAATCTTAAGATTGATTGTATCTCTTTATGTTACAGGCCTCAGGTCTGGTAATGATAGAGAATATAATTTTCATGTGGAATCCTTTGCTACACGATTGGCTTACCCTAAATATTTAAAAATGACACTACTTTACAAAATGGACTTGATTTTTGGTTTTCCATTGTAGGGCATATTTTGTCCAAAGTGCAGGAGGCAGGATACATAGGGCATGGTTTGTCCACACCCTGCAACTTGAGTTACCATTTAGTCAAAATTAATATTTTTGGGGGAACTAATGTGTCATTATAAGTGACCCTCCACCACAAAACGTCCAATAAGTCGCAATGGGAGTTTAAGAGTATAGCTGTAATACGTGGTTTGGGGTGGAAATTTTGATTTTAAGTTTTTTATATTTTGGAAAAACAAGCTGCTAAAAAAACTGCTTATGCAATAATGGCAAACCAAAAGTCAAAAGTGGCCTGAGCTTTCGATCCTAGCAGAATCTTCATTAGAGGCAAAAAGACAAACATAAAAAAGCAAGACAAGCATATATATAGACTACAGACACAAAACAGGATACATGTAACAGGAACCGTAATGTAGGGGCTGGGGACACAAAACAATGGGAACGAAAGGGGAGTGTGGGGAGTCAAAAGCCATGAGTCAAGTAGGTGGAGGGGATTAAAACAAATAATAATAATAATAATAATAATAATATGAACATTTATATAGCGCCGGTATCCGCCAGGCTCTGACGCTCATGGCGCTTTACAATTTAACAATAATGAACAAATATATACATGTATATCGAATTCTTACACTAAAGTAGAGTTATATGTATACTAAAAACATAAATTATAACTGTATTCATTAAACAGGACTGTTTTGAAAAAGATGGGATTTTAGAGCAGATTTGAAGTCCTGAAGGGATGCAAGGCTACGAATACTGAGTGGTAGTTTATTCCATAGGGACGGACCAGAATGAGAAAAAGCTCTATCCCCCAGGAAGTGCGTGTTCTAGGGACAACTAATAAGGAGGATTGAGATGAACGAAGACGTCTTGTAGGCTTATACTTAACAATCAACTTCGTATTGTAGGAAGGAGCAGACTCATGTAAGGAACGAAAAACTAGCAGCAACAACTTAAAAATGATTCGGTCACATACCGGGAGCCAGTGGAGAGTTTTGAGAATGGGGGTAATGTGAGTTCTACGAGGAGAAAGTGTGACAATACGCGCAGCAGTATTTTGTAGTTTCTGGAGACGAACGAGTTGCGTGTCAGGGAGCAAATAGAGGATGGAATTACAGAAATCTAAGCGTGATGAGATAAGAGCATGAACAAGTTTCTCTGTGGTTGAACGACTTAAGTATTTCCTAATAAAACCTAAGTTTCTCAGTTGATACCTAACCGACTTACAGATACTAGACACATGAGTTGTCAGTGACATGGACGAGTTTAACATAACACCAAGGTTACGACAATTCAAGGACGGACTGATTACACAATCAGATATTGATATATCAAACGACTCTATCTTAGCAAGATTAGAATTGGAACCAAATAGTATCAGTTCAGTTTTACTGTCATTTAGTTTGAGTGAGTTCGAGTTCATCCAAGTTTGTACATCTTTGATGCAAGTTTCAAGTAGTTTGACAGTTCGACTTGCGTCAGCTTGATTTGGAGAAAACGATGCATAGATCTGGATGTCATCCGCGTAGCAGTGATACTGGACATCATGTCGCTGTAAAACTTCCTTGAGCCTAGTGATGTACACGGAGAACAGCAACGGACCTCTGACTGATCCCTGCGGAACAACACACCTTAGCTTGACAGGGTCGGATCTTTCATCATTTACGCATACCAACTGCTGGCGATCTTCCAGATAGGACATGAACCATTCAAGTGCGCGGTCATAAATTCCCATTGTTGACAAAACATTGACAAGAATACAATGGTCCACAGTGTCAAATGCAGCTGACAGATCCAATAACACAACTGCTGTGATTTTACCTTCATCCATTCCTGTCAACACGTTATTGGACAGGTTGAGGAGCAGGGTCTCAACACTGTGATTTGCACGGTAGGCCGATTGGTGATTGTCGAGTAAATCATTCTCAAGCAAGTAATTATACAACCTGGAGAAAGCTACCCGCTCAAGAAGTTTTGACAAGTAAGGTAGATTCGACACTGGACCAAAATTCTGGAGATATTCCGGATCTAACGAAGGCTTCTTCAATAGTGGATGAATATAAGCGATCTTCAGAGCTTCAGGAACTGTCCCACTCTGCAGACTCAAATTCACCATGTCAGCGATGTAAGGAGATATGATAGCAGCATTTTCTTTCAGAAGCTCAGTGGGAACGGGATCAAGCTCACACGATTTCACAGGGCTGTTACGAATAAGTGACTCAATTTCCTCCGAAGTTGTACCTGTCAGGGTTGAAAGTCCAGTGCAAGAAAGTGGAGGTAGCGGAGAAACATTAGTGGAAAGTTGTCTCCTAATGCTGTCAATCTTGGAAACAAAGAACTGGCTGAAGAGCGAAGCAAGGGATTTACTGCATGCATTCGCTGGAAGGGGAGATGCCCGTTTGCGATTCAAGAGTGCATTGGTAATTTTGAACATTTTCTTGGAATCGTTACCACAATCATTTATTGATTGCTGGTAGTAGACATGCTTTGATTTCCGGAGAAGAGAGTTCACATGTTGTTTCTGTTGGCAAAACAGTTGATGATCAATCTCTAGCTTCGATAATCGCCACTTCTTCTCCAAGCGCCGACGTTCATGTTTCTCTTTTCTGATCTCGGGGTAAACCAAGGAGTGTAAGGCCTCGTCTTAACGATTCGGGATGTAGCTGGTGCGTGGACATCTAACAAGTCACCCAGAACCGTATTGTACAAGTTGACTCTAGCTGTTGCATCGTCAGTGGGTGAAGACTTAGAGGCAAGATCGCTGTTCATCATATCTGCTGCAAATGATGTTCTGTCAATAGCGCTAATATTACGTATAACTCGATGATGTACTGCTAATGTAGGTTTGTGCAGATGTATTTTGCACAAAATTGCAGAATGGTCCGATATACCTGGGCCAATCTGAAGATCTGAAAACACCTTATCGTCAGATTGTCGTGAAATAAAACCGTCCAGAATGTGACCCTTGTCATGGGTAGGTGTGGAAACATGCTGCACCAAACCATAACCTGCTAACAGCTCATTGAATTGCTTGGTGTTAGATGCATTGTGATTGTCAAAGTGAATGTTAAAGTCTCCAGTGATGATAAGAGACGTAGGTTTCAGTAACCGATCATCTAACATGCTTGAAAACTCATTAAGGAAACTTGTGTACCTCATCAGGTTACCCGGAGGGCGATACATGATAACAATATCCACATTAGCGTTCTTAGAAGTCAAGGTAACTGATAACATTTCGAAGCATTGAAAATCTGATGAAGGGTTGACACACACTTTCATTTCGCTGCGATAAAGGAGGCCAACACCGCCTCCACGCTTGCAGGCTCTCGGGAGATGAGTAAAACTGTACCCGGGAGGCTTGATGGCGGCGATGACAGCATCATCATCCGGAGTGATCCACGTTTCGCTGATTCCCACAACATCGCAGTTGTTGTCCAAGACAAAATCCTGGAATTCTGTAGACTTATTTCGGAGCGATCTGGCATTCAGCATACAGAACGATATATAATCTTTTTTTGGATACGAATGATCAGTCAATGTAATAAAGTTGAGTTTGCGTTGTTGTACAGTTTTCATAACAAGCTCGGGATGCGTAGATACATCGTAAGATGAAGGAAACCCGGTAATGACCCGGATCGGTAAACCATACTTGCTTTTACGGCGGTTTCCTCCCTTGAATAGGCGTCTTGTTCGTCGGTGATAGGTCGAAGGATGAACGGGGCCCCGTCCATGTACCGCACACGGTAGAACATAATTGTGATGACAGTGAACATTCGTGAGAAGTACATGTTCCAACATTCAGCTTATGGAGGAACTCTGTGTCATATTTCCTTGTTGCAGTAACTGTACAGTCAGGATTTGTAGCAAACAGCATTCTTGTATGAATAGATGGAGTAATCAGCATAGAGATAGGATCAAGACTATCTTTGAGATCCCCATTGTAGTAGTCCTGGATCATGTGTAGGCAGGCTCCATTGTCCAGTTCCCTTTCCAAGTAGAGTGAATAGCCAATGTGATGGTCATTGGTATTCAGAGTCCCAGCTATTGTATGTGACAAGTCAAGTGAATGACCATGCACAATAGAAGTCTGGAAGTATGGTGCTTGGACAACTGAGTGTATTCTCAGGTATTGAAGAAATTGAAGAAATGTGAAATAATATATCCAGAAACTGCACAAAAATAAGACCACATCAGCACTTCGGAGTAGAACCATGATGATCACTGAGTCCTAAACTTTCACATGGTATAAATTTGAAGTAGCTATTTCTGGAAAAAACAGGGAAAATTCAATCAAATTGAAGAGCACGATGAGGAGCATGCCAGACACTAGCGCTACACTCTCATCTTCTCACAAAGGCGTGGAGATGGGAGGTCAGTAATGAGACCCAAGCTCAAATGTGGGTAACCTGTGGAAGCAAAGGATAAATGGGGGGGGGGGGGGGGGGGGGGGACATCAAACAGGATAAGGAACAATGCAAAGACAAGGGGTGAGAGTAAGGAATAAGTACTGTACAAGGCCAGTACAGTGGAGTGGAATGGCAGAAAATAAAGAGGGAGTAGAGTTGTCGTGAAAAAAGTGTAGTGAAAAAATATATATTTGCTATCTACTGTATACAAGATGAAAGGCAAACTATATACTGAAAAATACATACATGTGCATATAAAGTCTGTAATATATGTGTCTAAACCCAACGAGGATATAAATTGGGCATGGGGCCTGTATGGGAGATGGGAGGAGTAAAATAAACTAAGTGGGAGTGGAAAGTATAATGTAAGGAAGGGGAGTAAAAAGATGTATTAATCATTTCCCTCCTGGATGTTGAGGCCATGAGGTTGGATGGTGCAAAGTCGTCTCATCCAGTACTTCTCCCTGCTGGTTCGGACTGTGTCGGGACGGATACCTAAAGATTCAATGCCCTGTAGAATCATATCGGTGATGGAATGGTTAGGAAGGTTAAAATGGTGGCCCACTGGAGTGTCAAGCTTGACTGTGTTGACAGTGGATCTGTGCCCATAGGAGCGTCCCTTGAGTGTGGTCTTGGTTTCCCCTACCTACTGGGTCCTGCAGACTCTGTAAGTTTCTGAAATTTCATTTATTAATATACCATCTGACAAAATTTCAGGTTTAATGCCTTGTTGAAATATGTTTTCCTCTCATTCGAAATGACTATGTTTTCATTGACGTTCAAACTCTGTGTGTCAACTTGCTTGGATTGTACTTCACATCGCTTTTCTTGTACAGCTCTGTTTTGATGGTATAGAAAGTTTCAACCAAATCCAATTAGTACTTCACGCTGTATGTTAGGGAGTTTTGACTCAACCTTTTGTGCGACAAACAATAGGACACAGATTAGGCTCTCTTAAATGGTCACTCTTCTTTAGACCCCGTTTTCTCTATTGTTTTGGTCATTAACCTGTCTGACATATCAACATTCTCATTGTAATTTACAAGGGCTTGCTTAGTCCATATGATGCGATTCTATTGTATATATGCAAATATACCCCTTCAGCCCCTGTGCTGCTGGTCAATCATCATATACCATAATAAAATAAAAGTTATATATCATTTTAAAGCTTAGAATCTAAGCTTTCAAACTGTGTTGAAATTTTAATTGAACCCAAATTTCCGACTTATCTGTCGTTTTGTGGTGGAGGGTCACATATGTCACATGACATCCGATATTTAGGGAACATGACTATGTTACTTTCAAGTTTGTATTAAAAAACAAAAATATTTCTGTACATTTCTGTACATTTCTAGTTAACTGAACCTTTTTTGTTGGATAAAACTAAATTACTTTGACACAATTTAACAAATTCATAGTGACGAAGCTTTTCGACCTGCACTCATCGGGTCACAGCGCAGGAATGAGAGAATACAAGAAAATACAAAAGTCAAGGAAGGGTGTGTATAGCGACCCGGTTATGATCCGGGCACGCTAGAATAATCGAAGCGCTTGTACAAACTCCTTTTGTCGGCACAATAGCGGATCTGTCGACTGAATGAACAGTTCGCAAGGATGTACTGCCTTCCCCGAAATGAGCAATGTCGTTTATCAGTATCATTGTCGGTGTGAAGCCGTCTACGTTGGCCGTACCGGTCTAGCGGACCGCATTAAACAGCACGTACCCTCCATGGTACGATATACATCAGCTGGTAGCCGAGCACAGCCGAAGCGTAACTGCAAAACCGCTGCCAGCGTCGCTAATGTTCAATGCCGCAGTCACAGCAACTCTGCTATTGGTCAGCACTTGCTAAATAGTCCGGCTTGTTCCAAGGCGTATAACCCGGCTCAGTTCACTATTGTTGCCCGAGCACGCAGCTTTCAACATCTTCGCTTCTTAGAAGCGTTGTTCATTCAGTCGAGAGATCCGCTATTGTGCCGACAAAAGGAGTTTGTACAAGCGCTTCGATTATTCTAGTGTGCCCGGATCATACCCGGGTCGCTATACACACCATTCCTTGACTATTGTATTTTCTTGTATTCTCTCATTCCTGCGCTGTGACCCGATGAGTGCAGGTCGAAAAGCTTCGTCACTATGAATTTGTTAAATGTTATCTTTAAGTTTTGTAGTACCAATCGTCTGTTTGTTAACCATATTCTTTTGGTGAATACCCTCATGTCTCTAGGTGTTAAATGGGTGCCAGGGAAAATTCTGAAAGGCAACCGTTTATCATGACAGCTTGAGAATGACCTCGGGCATATTTACCTCTGGCATTTTTACCTCTGGCATTTTTACCTCTGGCATTTTTTCCTCTTGCATTTTTACCAGAGGCATTTTTACGTCTGGCATTTTTACCTCTGGCATTTTTACACCGAACCGTGAAATGTCAAGCCCTGGAATGGTTTAAATCATACCTGTCATGTCATTCTCAAGCTGTCATGATAAACGGTTGCCTTTCAGATTTTTTACCTCTTATATGGTGGAGTTACGCAAGGTTCTGTGGGCGGGACCAGCATGTTTTCGTTGTATTTAACTGGTTTGAAGAACATTTTTCATCACCACTCTCTTTCTTATCATGTTTATGCTGATGCTATTCAAATATATACTTCTTTCAAACCCAAATCAGAGCAATGCCAGAGACACATGAGGCATGTGTACAAGATTTGTAAGAATTTGTAATGTACGGTTCTAAGACTCAGGGAAGATTTCCATCACTCCAATGTCTACACAAATTCAATATGTCTCAAAATCAGTTCGTTATCCGTTACGCAATTTAGGTTTTATTCGTAAATACCTGTGGAAGAACATATTGTTTTCAAGATTCTTTTGTTATTATTTCACTGTATACATGGCTCTGCTCCCCAGTACAACATTGGTTTGATCAAGCATTACATTCCCTCTAGACCGCTACGTTCTCAAAACTCTGGCTTACTTGCTTAAAGGTTTACTAAATTAGAGAGAAAATGGGTGCTCTTTGCCTTCTAATCACGAATCTGCCAATTGATTGTCCAAATTATGTCTCGTTTTGGCGAAAAGGGGGAAAAGTAGAGGTTTTGGGACCGTTCCTTAAAACACGTGAGCTGATTGGCTAACCCCCAAGTGACGTATGAAAAGTAAGAGGCACAAGATCTGCAGGCTGCAGCATATAATATTGTACACAGAATGCGGTATTTGACCCCTCTGTTCAACGGACAATTTATGAAAAAAGGAAATTAATCAATATAATCTTAGGAGTGAATAATCATTAGCAATATATTTTCTACAAGATCAGAAAACGCTTTTGCCCAAATATACAGCTCTTTTTTTTTTTTAGCTTTTCTTTTGAACAATGTTCTCATCCATCTGAGCTTGCCGAAAGAAAGTTTTGCATTGGTCATAAACGCGTGCACAGCCGTTTTATGCGTCTGTATGTACAATGTCACATCTTTAGTACGGCAGTGACTACGTTCCCCTCGTACATAGCGACTGGTGAACGCTTTTGTTTTGTTTATTTCACTTACGGATTTTTTTTTACTTCGCTTTATATAGTACGTTAGTACTGACTTAGATTTTGGCTGAATTCGAGTAACTTATATAGAGAGAGGAAAAGTGCCCGAGATTCCGAGTTGGAGGACTTTTCTGAGCCATGCAGATACGAACTCTGATTTATCAGATGATTTATCAGACCCCGAAGGCAAAGAATCTCGAGTGGCAAGGGGAAATTCGACCATATTGTATGTTTGAACCCCTCGCAGAATATGGTGAAGGGCCGTGGGTGAAGTAACTCCAGGGAGCTCCAACGCGTTGGAGCTCCCTGGAGTTACGGGTGAAGTAGACCGAAAATTCTGTCTCTCGTTCGTTAGGTCGAGCCAGCGAGAGACAGAATTTTCGGTCTACGGGTGAAGCTGCTGCAGCTGCTGTCGTTGAATGACAGATTGGCAGACCTGACTCCAAGTCTGATCGTTGGAATAACTGAATCTTTTAGCTAGCTTATCCTTCTCTTCATGCCAAATTCGGAATACAGGCCAGGATCCTTAAAATCATCTCAAAATCAGGAAAATGATGTAGGCTTACACCATCTTTAGGGGTCTTGCTACAGCCCGCAACTATACACCGATTAGGCATTATTGATGAAACTGTGTCCCAAAATCAAAGTTATTGTGAGGAATTAAACACACGAAAATATGCAATGCAAATGGTCGATGCGGTGAATATCATGCTCGGCACCGGGCTGGGCCTGCCGGGGGCCTCCGGGCGCGCACGGTATAGGTTAGTGGAATATTTCCCCTTACTTTTCATGCGTCACAGATCATGTGATCACGATGTCGCTTCGATGGGTTTTTTTGGGGCGGGGCTTATGACTGTGTAAATCAGCAAAAATGTACTTTTCAAATGATTATAAAATATGACTGAATGCATAAAAAATTGTGTGATGGATATTTTTTGGCTCCTGATGACACCTTCCTACGAAAAATGGGCAATTATTTTTTTATTTTAGTGACCCTTTAATACAAACTGGGGGGGGGGGCGAACCTTTGCTCATGCTGGGCCGTCGATATGGAATACTCTCCCTCAAGGGATTAGAAATAGCAGTTCTGTTGAAGTGTTCAAAAATAATCTTAAAAAGTATCTGCTTAATTTGGCCTATAATTGATTACCATTACCTTTCATGTCCGTACTTTTCTTATTTGTGATGTATTTCATCTTTTGTACAAGTATAAATCTTATATATTATTATTTATTATTATTATAATCTAATTTGAACGAATGAATGTCTATAATTTTGGTGTATTATGTATATGTTCTTTAAAATGACAAAAATCATTGATATATGTTTTCGTATATGAAAAAAGTAATGTTGGTTAACAAATGTAATGTTATATAAGTTCCCCTACATGAACAACTGATTACACAAAAGTGCACACAGTTTTCTAGTATAATTATTATGAGCACATTCTATTAACGTTTCTCAAAAGTAACTTAATAAGTAAGACGTGCCTTCTTTCGTCAAAGATAAATTATCACGAAAAGATAATGTTATAAGTATGATTGATGAAATAAACTTACTACAACTATGAAGAAATATGAGATCATGTATTTTGCTCTTGTTTAAATTTTGTAATGTGTGGAAGGTGAAATGTTGTTAAATCACAACAGATCAACTTTTAGAAAAATTGAATTATATCAGAAACCGAAAAAGTATGGATTTGGTGACGTGAAAACTTGTCAGTGTTGGTTATTATTATTATTATTATTATTATTATTATTATCATTATTATTTATTTATTTATTTGGCATTTCAAGGGTACAGTTGAATGTTAACATGGAATGCAAAGATAGAACGAATAAATTGGCTTCCCCGGCTGCGCCTCCCGAAGTTGCCTGCAGGAAAAAAAAAAAGGAATGTGAAATACCAATGACCTGTGAGCCTTTCCCTCTGACTCTAGGGGAGAATTTCATCAAGTGTTTTGTCAGTGATTTTTACCAACAACTGTTAAAAGCTACTGAAATCCTTGCATCTGATTTGCCGAGTGCAAATTTGTCGGTAAAAAGCACTAACAAGACACTTGATGAACGCTCCCCAGGAAACGAACTTGATGATGACTAGAACATCATCTATTAATATATTACGCTAAGGATTTGGGGGCTTTTCTTTGGTTTAAATAGGCTCCTCCCCTGGCCCTTTCGGTCCCCGCCTTTTGGTACCCACGGCCGGGAATGGTTCTTAGAGTGGTGGGAGGCACTTCTTAAGGGCTGACGTGCCGTCCATATTTCTTAAATTCATTTTTAAACATTGAATTTCCGCAGGGAGTAGGCCTAATAATTCTGCCAACCCAGGAAGCGGGTTTGTAGCTTCATGTCCAGCCCAACCCATACCCTTTGCCTGTGAAGGGGAGGTATGCCAAATTAGAACAGCGCGGCCATATCCGCATGCATGGGCAACAACACACGTGTTATTCGTTCACACAGCACATGTATGGCTTCAATGTACACGGCGCAACAATACACGTGTAATTTGTTCGCACAGCGCACTGTCTTCTACATGTATGCCAACTGCGTGTAATACGTTTTACGCGTATAGAGTTACATCATTATTTTGTAGCTTCACATACACAGTTTTGTGTGTATGTAACTATGAGTTCACGGTGGTCGATGGGGGGGAGGGGGGATGTCTCGCTGAAGCACATAACCCGGGTGACGCGTTTATGGTATCAAAAAAAGCACAAATCAAGAAAAGGGATATCAAATTCAGAGGTGATAGGAAAAAGATCCGCGGAAGGGGGGGGGGGGGTGGAGGTAGGCTTTGAAGTGTAGGGTTAGGGTTAGGGTAGGGTTAAGGGTTTACCTAACCACACATTTGGTTGGTTGTCGCTGCAACAACCACCTACAGCTGAAATGACATGAATGGGGAAAATGGCATTCATACCTTTGGAAAGATGGTATATCGCCTCAATTCATTCCCTTATAATTATGACAGACTAAACTGATATGTAAACATCATTCGGAGGAGGGGAGGTGTAGGAAATCACGTCACTTAGGAATATCGGTTGCAACGGTGTAAAGAAGGAGCCCCCCGAAAAACAACAACAACAATAACAACAACAAAGACAAAAAAACTTCCTTCGAAATTATTTGCACTATAATGATATGAATACGTATAATGATATTAATCCCCCCCCCCCCCCTCGCGCTGGGGGTGATGGTATGGCATTGGAATGGGGGGGGGGGGGGTAGGAGGGAAAAGTCAATCAGTCGGTCCTCCCAAGACCCATTTAAGGGGGCCATATTACCCCTGAAAATAAAATGACAAATTCATTTTTTTTCTCATTTTTGCATCCTTTTACAGGGGACATACCGCTAATTATGGATGTTATGTTTTCATGGCCTTGATTTCTCTGAGTATGGATATTGTACTGGAACATTATTATTTCCGTGGCTACAATTTTTTTCGTCAGACCTCCAAAATTCGCTCAGGAGGGGGTGGTTATGGGGGTCCCTGCATAATTCTTTGACAAGCAAACAAAGGTTTTCATTCTAAAAGGGGGGCACAATGGACAAAAGGGCGGATCATACATGGTCAAAATGCATACTTTCCTTCCAAAAAGGGGGGTTGGGAGGGTACGGGCCGGAAGTACCCCCCCCCCCCCCCCCGATCCGCCAATGCACATGTTGTAAATACTTATTGCTAAACAATAACTTTACCCGACTTTTTTATTTATTCACTTGATTTTTGTGACAAATATACGGTACGGTGATTAATCATAAAAACAGATAGCGCCCGTGGATGTCCACGGGCTGCTTCTGCTAGTATATATATATATTACGCTAAGGATTTGGGGCCTTTTTTTGTTCGAATAGGCGCCTCCCCTAGCTCTTTCGGTCCCCATCTTTTGGTACCCACGAGCGGGGAATGGTTCTTAGAGGGTTGGGAGGCACTTTTTAAGGGCTGACATGCCGTCAATATTTCATATATTGAATTTCCGGAGGGAGTAATAATTCTGACAACCCATGAAGCTGGTTTGTAGCTTCATGCCCAACCCATACCCTTTACCTGTGAAGGGGAGAAACCTCAATTGGTGTATTGCCAAAGAACAGCGTGACGTTTGCCCTAGGCAAGGGCGTCAGTCCCCCCACACTTTTAGGACTTTTATTATTAAAAAAGAAAATAAACCATTCAGAACCGAAATTACCTATCGTCAAATATCCAAGTATATTATAATACGTTAAGAACTAGTGCAAAAAAAAAAAAAAAAAAAGTTGGCTTTTGCAGATGGCGATAGGCCTGCGTAGGCGTACTACTCGATGCCGGCAAATGACATCGCTACTTTATTTGCGGTTCCGCGTGTATTGCATGTCTAGCTATACAATACGTTATATAACGGTTTCAAGAATGTAGCCATCCTGATTGGTCAAATAACACCACGTGACTGTGCAAAAAAGTGATAACATACGGCAAAGGGGACTGTTGCACATGTAAACATAAACATGTAAACATTTATGTAGCGCAGACGATACGACTCGATTTTGTTTTATGTTTTTATACGCTATACCGTATACGCTATCGATATCGCGATATCGATCGTCGCGCTAATGATGAAATTTATGATTTTTCATGGTAGAGATAAAGGGGTACCTCCAAATCCAATTGAAATTAAAAAAAAATTATTTGAAAATAGAAAAGAAGAAAAAGACATGGCAATGGGTAGGGAACCTTATCAATCCATCTGGGGGAAATGGGAACACTTTGAGCAGGCAGCCTCCCAATCCATTCCGTAGTTAGTGTGTGTGTGTTTGTTTGTGTTTGTGTTCGTTTTTGTTTTTTTTTGTTTTGTTTTTTGTTTTGTTTTGCTTGTTTTTTGTTTTTTTTTTGTGGGGGAGGAGGGGGGGGGGGGAGGGAGGTATGAGAAGGGCTTTTGGGTGTCAATGGGCTGCAGATGTGTGCTGGATATTTTTTTTTAAATTTAATACCTTCCTCATATTTTTTTTTCTTTCTTCAAGTAGGTTAATGAGTAATCAAAATATATAAATTTTAAGTTATGAAGTTTTAAATCTTAACATCAGTTTATCAAAAAGTTTATATATGACCCGTTACACTTTGACTCTGTTCTTTATCAGTAGTATGAATTGTCTAAAGATGTGTAAAGATTTAATTTTAAACGAAACGTATTTTGTATGATTTGAATTTATATTATTGATTTATATATGTATTATGAAACTTGTGTTTTGTGATTTTATGTATTATGAGGAAAGAAATAAAAATATCTTTTAAAACAAACAAAAAAATGTCAACAAATCAACAAGATTACAGCTGTAGCGCTACCGCTCTCTGATCGGTGCAGTTCAATACCGAAAATGAAAATTTAAGTTTGATTTTTGACGATAGAAGCGTGTAAAAAATGGCTGTATTTTCGAATCTCAGTTTTGCACTTCTCACGGAGGAAGAACTCGACTACTACTGAATGGGAAAGATTCCAACAGTACGAAAAGAGCAGTGAAATTTGGATTTTCAAAGCTTGAAATAAACTCAGTCGCACGGACCTATCCTCCATCACGCAACGTGAGTTATAGATACGCTGTTGAGCCATTTCTATGCAGGCATCAGAAAAGCGGATGGAACGGACTACACAAAGAACACAACTGTGCCAAGTGATTCACTCCGAGTCATACTCCTACTACAAGTGCTAGTACTAATCATGTTCCTACTACGAGTGCTAGTACCGGTACTGTTCTACTCATGGTGCCATTGGTGGAACCTTGTCTTCATCTTCAAGGTTCAATATAAGCTCAAATTCGAACATGCTCAGCCAAGCTCAAGGAAGTGAAAATACATCGGTGAACCAGATTCAATACCTCTTCCATAATTGTCAGGTTCACATTACATAGGTCTAAGACGAGGTCTAAACATTGTAAATAAACATTGTATAGGCCTATACGTTCGCAACCGTCTAGACTAGGCCTAAACATTGTAAATAAACACTGTACATTTGCAACAGTCTACTTCATGATTGCTGAGCAGAATTCACGCATGGGACATGCCATGACAGTTTGAGGTAAAATAAAGCACTAACATTGTAGACCCGTTTTATAAAACTATTAATACATGGTTGGGAGGTCGTGCGTTAGTGCGATCCGGCAACACTCAGGCTTTTATCGTGGTGTCTAACGAACTCGGCTATGCCTCGTTTGTGTTGCCGGATCGCACTAACACACTCCCAACCATGTATTAACAGTATACTAACATCTACCTAAGTTAGACTGATGAACATGCATCACTGTTTCGTGATGGCCGCTATACTAGGCCAGGGCCGGCGCTAGGTCGCGGACGCGTGGACGGCCGATCACTACCTTTCAGTAAGGTACATGGCGCGGATTGGTGGATTTTAAAATCTTATTAAGTGAATCGTGTGTGTTGGTTGACTCACTAATTTTTTATTTGCATTTTTTGTGTTCAGTAGTGCAATGATAAATGCTAGCCAACCTAGCATGAAAGAAACCAACCAAACAATGGAAACGAAAAGCAAAACCAATAAGCCCATGCTTTCTCTGCCCAAATGTTTCATTGAATAGTAAAGGTGACAAACTAACAGGTATTGTTGTGCAGGTGTTTTTCGAGGAGCAATTGGATTTTAGTTCATAAGGACTATTATATTTATATTATGTAATTGGTGATTGAACCCCCCCCCCCCCCCCCCCCCCTATTGGGAAATCCTGGATTCGCCCCTGGGTTTGATCAAGCATTATATTCCCTCTAGCTGTTACGTTCTCACAACTCTGGCTTACTTGTTATTCCTAGGCTTAACACAAAATGGGGGGGGGGGGGGGGGGTCCGAACCTTCGCTCATGCTGAGCCGTTGATATGGAATACTCTTCCTAAGGGATTAGAAATAGCAGTTCTGTTGAAGTGTTCAAAAATAATCTTAAAAAGTATCTGTTTAATTTGGCCCATAATTGATTACCATTACCTTTCATGTCCGTACATATCCTATTGCACTTTTGCTTATTTGTGATGAATTTCATCTTTTGCACAAGTTGCGCCTTGATCATTTGATCATTAAGTGGATTCGGCGCCTTATAAATCTTATATTATTATTATTATTATTATTATTATTATTATTATTATCAATGTATAAAAATCGAGCTTCTCTACCGCTCAACTGCAGTGGTCAAATGCAAAATTTCCTGGGCAAAATGCGCAATAATTTTTTTTTTTAGGGTTAAAGATTGAAAAATATGCCGCTCGGTCGCTTTGCCCCCTCGCTTCTACAATTACCGGGACCTGGGGGTGGTGGCACTAACTTCATTGTTTGCCCCGGGCGCTATAATCCCTAGATACGCCACTAGCTTCGCTCTCTCACATGTGAAATGTTGCGTCCAAATAATTAAAAGCAGTCCTGGCGTCGAGGTATAACTTTCCGCCTAAAAAATTGTTTGCTACAAGCTGTTATCTTTCTCTCAAATTTTCTAAAACGTCAGAACTTTCGCGCTTTGCGCGGAAAGGGGGAAACTCCCCCTCCCTGTACCCACCCCTGTTACATACAGTGAAGTATTGCGTCCAAAATAACTGAAAAGCAGGCAGGGCGTCGAACTATAACTTTCCGCCTCAAAAAAATTGCTTGCTACGAGCCGTTTATCTTTCTCCTTTTTCCGAATTTGCTAAAACACCAGAGCTTTTGCTATGGATGTACCCCCTACGCTCGATGGAAAGAGAGGGGCTATATGTGAGATTTTTACTTTGCTTCGACGGGAGCCCGGATAGCTCAGTTGGTAGAGCACTGGTCATGTAATCCAGGGTCCCGGGTTGGAATCCCGGTCGGGGCATTGTAATTTTCTCACATTTACTTTCTTTATGATATATTCAATTTACTTCAATCCTATCAATTATGATAATTATTTAATTACGAATTCAAATTGTCCTCTATAGAAATTCGTTGGCATGTATTTGGCCGACTTTAGAGGGAAGACCTCTTTCATTGGTAGGCCATTATATAGCGTACGCATGGAATTGGTATGGATGTACTCCCTACGCTCGATGGAAAGAGAGGGCTATATCTGAGATTGTTACTTTGCTTCGACCGGAGCCCGGAAAGCTCAACTGGTAGAACACTGGTCATGTAATCCAGGGTCCCTGGTTCGAATCCCGGTCGGGGCATTGTAATTTTTATCTCACATTTACTTTCTTTATGATATATTCAATATATGAAGAGCTTACTTGCAAAAGGCCCTAAATCCATTTTTTATCATATGGCACTTTTTTATATGCCTTAATAGAGATTCACCATGTGCATCAAACTGGCTATATTTCAACTTCTAAAAGTTTCAGGAAGTTTGTTAAAAAATGAGATGAAAATTATGTTTTCTTTCAAAAGGCCCTAAATCCAAAACACTTTTCTTGCAAAAAGCCCTATATCCATTCATCTATCCTGCATCCTGATTGGCTAAGAGAATAGGTTTTTGGCATGAATGACCAATCACGCACCTCCACACAACACACAACCATCTATCCAGAGACTCTGTGTGAGAATCTTTCCAGCTTTTTGACATTTTTTATGGGAATTAAATACACAAAATTCCTTAGTTTATCAAGATCTTGAAAATTACTACAACAATGGAGCTTGCAGATATAACCAACAATCCCCCCCCCCCCCCCAAAAAAAAAAGAAAAATGAAATGAAATGAAATCTTATTGGATGTACATGAGTAGGTGATATGAGGATGGTGTGATATTGAAAAAGGTTCAGCAGGTGCTGTTAACTCTTATGACATGAATAATACAGCCATGGCAAAGATAATGGTAATGATGCTACTGTTAGTGATGGTGATGTTGATGATGACAGTGATAAATGTGATGATGGTAGAAATGGTGATAGAGATAATGATAATAGTGGTGGCAATGATAATGGCGATAAAGGTATTTACGATCTCCATAATGACGATGATGATGGTGATGGTTATGATGGTGATGATAATGGCAATAATGATGATAACAACAATGATGATGATGTTGGTTATGATGATGTTGATGCTGATTTCATTCATGTGTATGATGGTGTGATGCTGAATGTTCTGATGATGGTAATGGTGTGATGACGATGGCAATTATACGGGTGATAATGATGGTATTGGTTACGTGATGTGATGTTGATTATGATGATGCATTCTACTCTGGATACAGTAGATATTAGTTTTTATTTTGAGCAAATCTGCTTTATTAAGGGCAGATAATGACTGGCTACTGTCAGTAGACAATACAAATTATCTTAGGAATCGACTTAAAAATGTTGCTATATCAGGCAAGGTTTATCCGAGCAAAGCAAATATTTTATGCAGTTATCTAGAGCAAGTCTGCTTTATTTTTAAGGTCAGATGATGATTTTCGATAAGTCACCCCAATTATCTTTCGAGGTTTAAATTTTGATTGACTTTATAATGTTGCTATATCAGGCAAGGTTTATTATAACCCATTGAACATAGGCAGGTGGAGCAGCACAAGAGGTTAGGTGAACAAGGGCGGTGGATATTTGGTTCATTAGAAAGATTTTAATGCGTAAATTACTATTATCATTCAAGACCTTTCTTGCAAAAGGCCCTAAATCCCACTTTTCTTACAAAAGGCCCTAAATCCAAAAAATAATAAATGTAAAAAATCATACAAATATTTGACGGCCGCAGGATTTTTAAAATTGTGATTATTGTTACTTGTGGTGATGTCTCTTAAACATACATGAAGATCTTCTTGAATGAAATCATAGAACTGTGTGAAACAAAAAATCTCAATTTGCTAAGAAGTAGGTAATTAAGTGGATTTATATATATATATATATATTGTATATAACATGCAAAGTGTGAACAATAGCCAGCCACAACACCAAGGATCCAGAATGCTAATCAATGGTTTTCTGCAACTCATTTAAAGGAGAATTAAGCCCTGATTACAAATTTACTTATATTGGAAGGTGTAATATATTCCTACTTATTGGCCTAAACCATTTTCTAATAAGATATCAGAAAAGGGTATAAATAAAGATATTCCAACACCCGGTATCGTCTCCTACTCATTTACATGGGGGCTGCCATTTTTTTGCTGATTTGGAGTTGTACATGAACCATTGAGAAATGTTCCAGTCAGGAAGATATTTTGAATCCAAATCCTAAATTGATTTTCTTCATTACCTAAAATCCCATATGTGACGGAAAATATAAAGTGGGTGTTTACATGTATTATAAAAATTAAATCTTTATAATGATACTTTTAAATTGTCTGGTTTTGCTTAACAAAAATCTATTTTCTTGGGTTTGCCAAACAGAGCAGAACATAATATATGCAGCATGCATTCTGACTTTTCAAGTCCATTATCCGAAAGCAGGTGAATGCATAGTTTGCCGCTATAGATGCTCAGGGAAGAAGCATCCATAAAATTTGAATTAATTTGCTCCGTCCCTTACGTCCAGTATCGAGAAAATAGATTTCTATTAAGCGAATATCGATTTTCAACAGAAATATATAAGGAAATCTTCAGTTTAAAAATAAATTGACATATCTATTCTATATTTTTAATCTCAAATGGGTTTTTAATTTTGAAAAAGGCAATTGAGCATTTGGATTAAGAAAATCTTCTTGTACACATAAACAAAATGGCAGCCCCCATGTGCTGCTAGCAGACGATACATATTGCTAGCAGATGGTAAATTTTGCTCAGAAAAAATTGATTCGTATCGATCTCGTATATTTTGACGCGAAGCCATATAGTCTAACAAGTAGGAATAAATAACACCTTTGAACACTATCGTCTTTATTTTTGAGCGTAATTCTCCTTTAAGCACACTCGAGTTGTGCGGCAGAGGTACACACTATACATGGCCTGGTTCGAAAGCATCACTTATAAAGCATGGACGTTCTACATAAATAAAGACTTACAATTTGCTGACTTTTCAAATGTTGCATAGACTGTTTTAAAATATTGTTCAGCTTGCGTTAAGTATAATTTTATTTATTTCTCATTTCATTTGCACACCCAAGGAAACGACTGTACTCAAACGAAATTTAAAAAAAATGCAAAAGTGACAGAATAATTAACTATAGATTGTGGTCACTATAGTGTCTACCACCACTCCACTAGTGACCAGAAAGAAATACTGAATGAACACATCCAGTTGCTTCAAACATTGACAATATGTAGGAGAGAAATAGGGATGAAGATACTAGTTTGTTAACATTTAACGTGAGACTGAGCTGCAGCACTAGCGACTCACAATTTCTGGCATTTATTTCGAGTTGGTCAGAATGTTTTCATCCATGTACGCACATTGACTAATTCATGCACTGGTGTACTCATAGAGGGGCCCGGTTTCTCCCCACCCCCCCCCCCCCCCCATGAAATTCAAACAGGGAACATTATCAGTGCCATATATACCATGGGCCGGCAGATGAGGGGGGGGGGGCGCTTACACACTATTATATATATATATATATATATATATATATGCAATTCTTCCCCACAATGTGTAACCGCACAACAAGGGTCCCAAGTCCTTGTGTTGCCATAAAGCCATTATGGCAATAGCCGGGAGGGCGCATTGTTATACATAATTTGTATATATATATATATATAAATTATGTATAACAATGCGCCCTCCCGGCTATATATATATATATATATATATATATATATATATAGCGAGAGAGGTGTGGATGTGTACGTTCGGTTGAACCATGTTAAAAGTGAGATATGTGAACAGAGAATGTTGGAATGGAATGAAGCAGGTCACTCGGTAAATTTACAAGCTTTCGGCTCCTGACCTTCTTCAAGTTTATTTGCTAAATCAAACAGAATGAAACAAATAATAATAATAATAATAATAATAATAAGCAACTTGACAAAACTAAGGACAACAGAATACGTGACGTGACGTCCGTATTACATGTAACTTTTATTACACAGAACATCTACACATTACACACGACAACATATATATATTTGCTTCGACCTTAAAAGTCAGGTAATTGTTTACTTTGCTTACTTTTGTTTCTATTGAGTTCCATTTTCGTTATTTCACTTACTCCTGCCGAGTAACATCTTGTAGCGGAAAAGCTGTATGGACTGATTTTATTTGGTCGACTTTTTCTGACAAACGGCGGATTTATTTTGCATGCAAAATTGTTATTCAAATTGAGTGTACGGAACTATTTTAAAACTAGTCCGACAATTTACTAAATAAATCATTAAGCTAATGTTACTTTGTGATATTTTCATCTTACTTGGTTTTTCTTCTATAATACCGATTTTAATTGACATTTCCCAACTCTTTGAAATCATATTAGACATTATTATTTTACAGAGTTATATTACATAGCGCGCATTTATATCAATGGTTATGCGGATCTGGTGAAACGTCGGGCAACGCCTTATAGCCATTCATCAGATCCACATAACCAACCAACAGGGAAGGTCGCAGTGATAAGACACCTTAGCAGATTATCCACGGTATGTAGTGACTGGATATTATAGATGTTTCCTTTTTTATACTACCATTTTTGTAGTGAACATCGTGGATGCTTAAATAATCAATTCACTTCAATATTTATTTATTCTGTTTTATTATACTGCATGAAATAAAAAGTAACTGTATTAACACGCTTATAAAATTATATTACATTTTGGGCGTGGCATTAATTTTGCAAAGTGCGTGTTCATATGTAATGTCAATTTGTATATCAACCAGTGATAAATATATTTCATGTTTATCACATTTAACAGATCTTAAATAATTGTGATAAATCCATTTTTGATATATTGATCTGTACGATTTTATGTTTAACGTATCTGCACTTTCGGTTTTTTTTAATAGAGCAACCGTACGGTGGCGTTTCAGAGTGACTGATTTGTTTTATGCAGATTCAATATTGGGAAACGATTATTAGTATTTAGTTTCTACTAATGTTTGCACAAGATATGTATTATTGACTACAAATGGTGGTTTCTCTAAAGTGCATGTAGTAGATAAATTATGTATTTTATGTCCATGTAGGGCAAGGTGCATCACTCATCACCACTGACAAATATGGAATCCGGATAATTATCGACACCACACTAGGGTGAGTTAATTTATATTAAAGACCCTGAAAGGAGTGAATACAACCATACATGCATAGAAAGCTGCTGGTTCATAGAATACAAATATACAAAAATATATGATATATATCCTTCCATTATATCGAAAAACTGAAATTAAAATCAAAACTGACCGCCCCTCCCAAATCCGTCGGGATCGACCAGCCCCACATCGCCTGGAAATGATGACGTCATACTGTGTAGAAAGAGCAGTGTCGCAATCACACTTCTTGTTTTCCCCACCGGTATACTGTGTGACTACTGAAGTTTGTTGTTATAAGTTCGGAGAAGTTGTTTGCATTTTTGTTTTTAGAAATAGTTACAGGATGGCTGCCTCAGTTGTCAGGGAAGAAGGTGAACCTGATCAAGACGACTTGGTTATGGAATTTGAAACTGAAAGTGTTGAAATTGACAGTGAAAATGACAGTGTCAGTCAGCGACAGCCAGAGCAGTCGTAGTAGCGATACAGACGACAGCGAGGCCAGTACTGCGGAGAACACCGGCGTCTCGTCGAATGGGATTACGAGCCCTTACCCCGTGGTGTGACTGTGAGCCTGGGCAAAATATTGGCGATTGCAGGGCCAGCCCACGAAAATCGACTGCATGAAAATGTCGATGATTGGTAAGACTTATTGTCCATTTTTTGTGCATTCTATTCTAGCCTATTTCAAAATTTCATTTTTAGAAAGACTCACTCAGTCCTGACAATCAGAGTTAGTTAGAAGTTGTTGTATTGTAGCCTTCAAAGTTCAACTCGCAAGTCATTCAATATTTTTGCCTCAATTTCACTGCACTGTAATCACTAATAAAGTATTGGCTATATTAGCTAATATGCCCAGTAATCCTTATTGGCATACGAGTGGAGGTATAAAGCCTTAGTTTAGTGCACGCTTTGCCGTCAGTGGTCTAGTGGTAAAGATGTGTGGTTAGAGTATTTTAATTCTGAACTGCACTGACGTAAGGGCACGGGTTCGATTCCCGCTCTTCTTGGCTGATATTTTTTCGGCTATGAATTGTTCATGACAGCGTTTATTCCATTGTAACAAATTCAACAATTCAAAATTTAAAAAGTAGAAATCAAAAATAAAGATAAAGAAAAATAAATTTAAAAATAAGATAAATTAAATTTTACTATAGCAAACGTTGATTATAATTTTGGAAATGATTCCCTGAATCTGACCCTACTGACAATGACCAACTTTGTTCAGTTGGATTTATGAATCATTTAAAAAAAATTATAAATGAATTGTAATAAATTATTGGTTTCACACGAAATCATTGTAAATATCAATCTTACCAAAAATTGTTGTTTTGTTTTGATTTACAGGAAGTAAAGGAAAGTGGTGAGGTGGTGCTGGAGCTGGCTTGGCAAAGATGTAAGGGTGCAACTGCCTGCATGCATCCACACTACAATTATGGAAGCATATCCAGATGGAGGGGATCGATACAAAGGCACCATCCTACGTCGATTAAGATAAGGATAATTGCCAGAACAAAAACTAGTTTAGCTTGCTTATCAATGAATGAACTGGATTATTTATTTTAGCAGACATTTCCTCCTGAAAACTTGAGCCACAATATGATGTGTAATGTTATCAGCATTATATTTTCTGAAACTAGTACAGTCAAACCTGCTTTAGCGACCACCTGTATAGAAAGGCCACCTGCTCATAAAGACCACTTTTCTTGTCTCCCTTGAGTGGTCTTTACAGACAGGTTTCACTGTACATGTATGTGATTGACTGATTGCATAAAGTCATCGCAATGTTGAATGGAATTGTTTTCATTCACATATTCTGTACATGAGCGCAAAAATGGAGAAATTTGGAAGTAATGATTGTTCTATAAATAGGTTTAGCTCATCATAGGAAAGATTATTGATGAAAAATATCCATCTCTGACACTACTGATGTATACTGATAGTGAAGTCTACAAAAGTAACTAACATTTAATCAAGAAAAAAAAAAAAAAAAAAGTCTGGGCACAGGTATATGAATTTGATGCTTATTGTACATGTTTGAATTTCAACTTGAGTATAACACAATTATATTCAACATCTAAAAGTAATTTCTTGATCAGCCAAACATGTGAACTTTGCATGTGAGGAAGAATGTTTGAATCTACATGTATATAAACTAGTGTAAAGGGTCTAACGTACGGTCGCTGGGGTCGTTGGTGGCAGGCTTTATAACCTGTGACCTTCACCCCGCTTTCTCATGTTCATAGGTAAGAAGCATTTACTTTTATCTCTGTTTTAAATTCATTATTTAGTGTAATTACATATATATAAGGTCCGTTACATGTTCGTAGATAGTAGTTACAATGATTGGGTATAGTGATATGACAATAGAATTCATTATATGTTATAAGAAAGTGTAATTTTAGGGAGGAAAGTGGTTATGTAATGTCAATAGATTGTTACTTGATGTATGTACATTACATGGGCGGATTCCGTGTGTATGCATGTGGAGTGTGAAAGCCTTTGGGTCCACGTTAGAGGTACACGTAGATGGGGGCACGGTCCATGGGTTTTGTGTATATGCAGGTCTATTGGGAATGACACCATTTGTATTGTTATCGTTGATTTCGCATTGAACCTTTGAATTTATTAATGCCTTGTTTACTTTGGTAACGTATATTTATTTAAATGTTATTGATATTTAATTTTGTCACGTGAAACGTATAATTATAAGTTATTTCTCTGTAAGTGTCATTTACAACTGTTTTTGTCACCCCGCTTTCTCATGTTCATAGCGGTGAGTCGGCCTAATGGCGATGGAAGGAGGAATAAAGTTCATTGACCCAACTTCTGGCTTTCATTCGTATCTGTGGCGTCTGGAGTGTGCCCCACTTCTTGCTCCTGCTGTCCCTTACTACCCGGCCTCTCTGCACTAGCAAGCCTAAAAAGAAATTGTCATGTCTCCTCTTTATGTGTACCCTGTAATACCAGTTGTTTTAATGTTACAAGACGGACATTATTTTTAGAAGTTTGAGCATAGGTAAAGAGATGTTGTATATATGTATTCTTTTATAATTTGAACTTGAGAAAATTGTAGAGTGAACATCGTGAGTGGAAAGAGCAAGAGAAATGGAAAGGTTGAGAAAGACAAATGGAATGTTGAGAAAGGGAGATACAGTTGTAGAAATAGAAAGGGCAATTGGTAGAAAGAGACAGGGGTAGAGAAAGATAAAAGTTTGGAGACAACAAAGATACAGAGAGTAAGATAAGGAATTTTCTGATGGTAAAATTGGGGAAAAAATACAACATATAATTATCTGTCTAGAAACAGATTTCTGTGGACCAACGAGATATGACCCAGGAAAGTGAAATGTTCCTTCTGTTTCTCTCCCTCACTTCCCATCTTGCTCTCTTTCTCCCTCTTCCACCCTAACTTTCCTTCTGTCTATCCCATTTCTCTTTCTCCCCTCTTCCACCCTAACTTTCCTTCTATCTCTCTATTTCTCTTGCCCCCTCTTCCACCCTGGCCCTCTCTTCCTATTTCTTTCTCCCTCTTCCACCTTCCCTCCCATTTCTCTTTCTCCCTCTTCCATCCTCCCCCTTCCTGCCTCTATCTCCCCCATTCATCTTTCTCCTTCCTAGTTTCCCACTGCTTTATCTCTCTTTCTCTATCTCTTGTTTCACATCAATTTCCATCCTAAAGATAAGCTTTCTACTAGACATAGAAAAAGAAACGCACATACAGTGTAATTCTTTTGGGTGTCCATTCCTGATTTTTCCTCTTTACTCAAACTATTGTTACATTGATAGAATAAAAAAAAAATCACTGTACTTTTCTGGATAGCTAAGTAACCTGAGATTTCTCTTCAAATGTGAGTTTCAGAACCCACACATTTCACTGTTTTATAACCTAGTTATGTATCAGAAGTCTGATTTATCAAAGTAAAAAAAATGGTACTAAATAAACATTCTATAATCACATCACTTTTCAAGGTTCAAATGTTGCAGAAATTCTTTATCAGGCAAATTTTTTTCAAAAAATATCAAGTACAAGTACATGTATTTACCTGATCAACTTATTTTTTGTGTACCATGTAGTTTTTGTTATGCTAGCATGCATGAAGTTCTCAAGTTACTAGTACTCTACACTCACCTGCTTTGTTTACTTGCATAATTATAAATGATCCAATGCGTAATGATAAAAAAGTCTTAGGGTCTATGAAAAACATATATTATTCTGAAAGAAAATCTTGTTCAATGAGTTATCATCTACATGTATTGATGGTGAATGTGGTGATGTGTTCACATTCAAAATGGTGTTCCTCAAAAGCCTGGACAGCTTTATCCTTGTTGGGGTGCTGATACGACGCACTTCGAGATGGTTTGGGCTGCAGCTCTTCCATGTCATCTCTGATCTGTTGCTTGTTCTCCACCAGATCTAGAACAACTCTCATTAGAGCTATCATATAATCTGCAAGATATGATAAAATACAAAACTATAGCTTGAAACTTATTCCACAGATGCCAACGTTTTTACCAAAAGAAAAAAAAAGAGAGGATAGGAAAAAAAAGAATACCAAGCACACTATGTATTCTCATGGTTGTGGGTGAACAATCTTCATATAATGTCAATGGCATGCACATGGTCTGTGCTGGATAGCTAACTAGCGCACTGACCATAGCTCAATAATACTTCTTCCTGTTGAGCGACCGTAATCAACAAGTTGATTCCGGTCGCAATTGTTCACCCACAATCATGAGAATCCCTAGTGTGCCAATTATTGCTTGCTATTCAATGATTTTGGAAGGTTTATCATATAGTTTGCTTATGACACCTTGTATTTTTTTTTAAATACAGGGATTCGTTATTTCTTCTTCGAAATAAAACCTCGCTCTGCTACCATTAAACGCACATCCTGTCTAGACTCCTTATTGGCTCCCATCATCGACAAAGGTTGAACGGTGGGAAATATGAAGTTTCCCGGGCCGTCCAACAATCTCTTCAATTTAACTTATGTTGATTTATTTTGCCATTTTTATGATAATTCTGTTCTGTTGTTTTTGGTTTTGCTTTGGCGAGTAACATCTTTTCAATATCGCTTACTCCTTTTGATTTATGTTGCCAACTTTATGACAATTCAGTTCTGTTAGTCTTGTCAAGTTGCTTATTATTATTATTATTTGTTTCATTCTGTTTGATTTAGCAAATAAACTTGAAGAAGGCCAGGAGCCGAAAGCTTGTAAATTTACCCAGTGACCTGCTTCATTCCGTTCCATCATTCTCTGTTCACACATATATATATATATATATATTAATAATTAGAACAAAAATACAAAAATATGTCCCCCCACGTTTGAGGAGCGATTGACGCCCTTGGCCCTAGGCATAGCTCAACATGCTGTAGTGTGTATACACGTTCAATGTCTACTACGGTGCAGACATAGTACATGCAGTACATGAATGGCTTCAATGTATACGGCGTATCAACACACGTGTTATTCGTTTGCACAGCGCACGTGTATTTCTACATGTACTGCATGTGCTATGTTTCACGCATAGAGTTACATCATTATTTTGTAGATTCATGGGTACGGGGAGGGAGGGCATTTCTCATTGAGGCTGGAACATCGGGCAACATCCACGTACAAGAAAACGGATAACAGGGATACGTTTTCAGCAATAAGCGCATAACCCTGGTTACGCGTTTAGGATATAAAAGGAAAACAAGAAGCAAAAATCAAGAAAAAGGGTATCAAATTCAGAGATGATAACAGGAAAGTCTGCTGGAGGGGGGGGGGGGGGGGGGGGTGTATAGTTCGGTAATGTGTTCCAAATTAGGTCATTTTTTTTAAACTGTTCCTCTCAGTTGGCTAAACAGAGGTCTATGATGATGATGTAATCCTCAAATAGGTATAGGATGTAAAATACCAAGCAAGATATAAAATCGCCATTAAAATGGTATAAAAGTTATACGGGTTTCCCTGTTTAGGGTATCAAAATCTGCGCCTACTGCAATCTGTTTCAACAAGTGATTTAAGCGGATGATGTACAGGGCTCCCAAAAAGCCACCCAAAATGAAAACAATATAATAGGCTTATGATTGGGATTAGCGTTTAGGGTTTGCCTAACCGCACATTTGGGTGGCTGTCGCATAAATCATTCCTGTTATCAACAACTAAATTGACATGAACGGGGAGAATAGCCCTCATACCGTTGGAAACATGTTATTTTATATTGCCTCAAATTTTCATTCCCTTAGGACAGGCTAAACAGATCTGTAGACATCATGTGGGGAGGGGAGGTGTAGGAGATCACGTCACGTGTTGCCACGGTGTAAAGAAGGAGCTCCCCCCCCCCCCCCCCAACCAACCAAAACTTCCAGTATGATATTAATACATAGAGGATATTACTCCCGTCTCCCCTCGCGCTGGGGTGACGGGAGGATAGTAGGGAAAAGTCAATCCGTCGGTCCTCCAAAGACCCATATAAGGGGGCCCTTATCCGCCTGAAAAGAAAATGACAAATTCTTTTTTTTTTGTGCTAATTTTTGTATCCTTTACAAGGGACGTAATGCTATTTATGGGTGTTATGTCACAGAAGGTCATTGAGCTGAATGTATGTGGCTTCGAGCATGCGCAGATGTGTAAAGTTTCTCGTTCTGCTAAGAATTTTAAACCAAGATGAACTGTATGGTCCAAAAACCGGCGTCTTTGTCGGTTTGTTCAATTTCCGCGTAACGTGGCATTCGATAACATGGTCAGGATAGCCATTTTACACATCTGCGCATGCTTGAAGTCACATACATTCAACTCACTGTGCCGACAGAAAGAGTTCGTGAGGACGCTCGTATTATTTTAGCTCCCATTATTACAAAACCGGCTGGCATTAAAGGGATACTCAACCGCAGATTGTGGACGTTTAATGCCGCGAGAGGGCACCGTGATCGTTACCTAATGCCGTTGCCCCGCGGGGCGCAAACCTCGGATAGACTGGTCGCCGCACAAACATGCACGCTCCGCCTGAGCTCGAGCTCTCGTGTGAGATTCAGTCGGCTTCGTGCAGTCGAAATGTAATCCCACTTAGTCCAACGGACGCGTTAGACGCACAAAGTTTGTGTACGAGTGAATGGGGCTTACGCAATCCTGACTTTCCCCACGGCCGCCCGGTGGCGTATCCCTTTAAGCGTAATTTCCCGTTATGTTCAGGCAGCCAATCAAAATGTGTTAAATTTTTCGCGCGATTTGTTCCTATAGTTTCCGGTATATTCTTCGATTTCGGCTTTCTGTTCATTCTTGCGGTATACTCCGATGAGTGCAAGTCGAAAGCTTCAGTATGTCCCACTTCAACGCCGTTTTTAAGTATAGATTGTAATTCCGAAACTTCCAGTATTATACGTCATTACACCAACGAAAGATCATCAGCGTATTGAAATTAGGTATAGGCAGATAAAAATGGCATTCCCAGGTCATTTAGTAAAAAGCGTTCTAAGATAAAAATATTGCACAATGATCTGGTTAAAGTTATTCATTATACATGAGGTTAAGTGTATGTCAGAAAACTAGCATTTATCTTTTACGGTGCAAATATAGTACAAATAGAAAATATTCAAATGACGAGTTTTGGTATGAAGTGTCAGGTAATTTATCTTTGTCAGTGCTATTATTGTTATTATCATAATTTATTAATCATCATTATCATTATTATCACCATTATTATTGTTGTTGTTATTAATATCATCATTATTATTATCGTCATTATGGGTAGTGTGATCATTGTTCTAATTATCATCATTTGCAGTATTAGAAGTAGCAGCAGCAGTAGTAGTAGTAGCAGTAACACTAGGCACACCCTACTTGTATTTTGATTATTATAAAACTGTTCGATATTATTTGCGATGAAGGAAATCCATAAAGTTTGTACAATTTCTGCATTGTAATGAATTAGTTCTTAATTCATTTGCTGGAATTAAAGCTGTTCTGATAATTGCGCACTATTCGTCATGTACAGATGGGGGCGCTAGACCATTTCCAGTAACATGAATATTAAATTTACAACTAGCGGGACTCGTGGAAATCCACGGGTTCACTTTTTACATTACACTCTCAACATTTTCACAATCGAATCGTACATTCTTGTGAGTTTATTTATTTATTTATTTTTTTTGAAATTATCACGCATACGTGCTCATGATCTCAATTACTCTGTCAAACATACCCACCTACTCAGTTAAAAATATTGTATAATGTTATGTAATGTACAAAATATATTTTAATTCTATGTTAGATATCATTATGACATAAAGGGAGAGGGAGAGAGAGAGAGGGAGAGAGAGAGTGGTGGTAGAGAGATAGGAATAGTGAGAAATGGATGTAGAGAATATAAACATAACAGAAAGAGAGAGAGAGAGAGAGAGAGGAATAGAGATAAATGCGTTCAATCACATCCTACAATACAGATTAAAAGTATTAAAAAATAGAAGTATGAATTTCAGAATATTGGGCCCCCTCCCATCACAAAATCATTAATCCGGCGCTGGCCCCCTCCCTCACAAAATCATGGATCCGCCGTTGGACATGGTGGATGGTGAAGGCAGGCCCTGTCATGCCCTGCACTGTGAGTTTATTTTTCTACCATGAAAAAGAAAATGAATGATGCATTCACATATCCCCACCCCCTGTCCGCTATATCTACGCCCATTACCTCAATGGAATAATGCTCCTAGCATATTTGCCCCCAAACTGATAATATTCATAGAACGATTTTTTTTTTTAAAGAAACAAAATAGATGTAGAATATACTCAAATAAGATGAATTTACCATCGAATAGAAAATGAATACAGGTGTATTGAAAATAAGAAACCAAGTGAGGCACTTACTGCAGTGGGGGCTTCAAAATAATTAATAAAATAATAATACTCTGACACATGCGCGTACCGATTGGGTGTTTGGGTGTTTTATGTGTTCAAACACCCTCGTTTGGTGTTATTTGAAGTTAAAACACCCCACTTAGAATTCCTGATAATTTTTTCTGTTTTTTTGGCTGGTCAAGATAATTTTTGAATAAAAAGACTCCCCCCCCCCCCGAATAAAAAAAATACTGATTTTCTTTTGTGCTTGCCAGAGACCTCCCCCCCCCCCCAAAAAAAAAAAAAAAAAAAAAAAAAAATATATAATAATAATAATAATAATAATAACTAGAATTTAATTCGTCATGAGGACGAATTAGGTGGTCTGTCTTTCAATTTGTATGATCATGATTGTAATCAGGATGATCATAATAATGGGGAAATACTAAACTGAACATAGGAAGTCAAGAATGCCACGCATGGAGATGCTTCTTGAGGACAGGAATGTAGAAAAATGTGTACAACGGTCATTGGAAGATGTGATAATATTTGTGCAAGATAACAATCATGATAATGGTGATGATTATCATGATGAAGGTGATATAATGATGATGGTGATGACATAATAATAGCAATGATGATCATGACGGTGATGATATTATATCATCATCATCATCATCATGAATATCATCATGAAAGTGATGATGATAACGATGTTGATAATCATCGTCATCATCATCATCATGAATATCATCATGACAGTGATGATGATAATGAAGTTGATGATAATCATCAGCATCATCATGAATATCATGACAGTGATGATGATAATGATGTTGAGGATAATCATCATAATGAATATCATGACAGTGATGATGATAATGATGTTGATGATAATCATCATAATGAATATCATGCCAGTGATGATAATGATGTTGATGATAATCATGATGATCATTATATCATGACAGTAATGATGATAATGTTGATGATGATAATCATCATTATCATCATCATCGTCATCATGAATGTCATGACAGTGATGATGAGAATGATGTTGATGATTATCATGATAATGATATGATGATGATGGTGATGATGATGGTGATGATGATGATGATGATAATGGTGATGACCATGACTGAAATCACATCTTAGCCCTTCCAAATATGAAAGAGAAATTACATTTAGTGAAGAAGATACGACCATAAGTTAATTTGTACAAAATGGCGCCTAGATGACGCCACGATAATCTGATGACCTTGAAAAAAATGTGGGAACTTGAACTTATCAGGACCGATGACTGACGAAAATTTGAAGATAATTGAGTGACCCAATTTCGAGAAATTGTGATATCAAATAGGACTAATGATATTGCAGGATAGCTTTAATACACGTCAGGGAATCAGATTTTCCATAGGGTTGTATATAAACTATTGCACACTACTTTCCAATAAACATAACACGCAAAATAAGGCAGTTTATTACATGGTTTGTGATTGTGATATCCCGAATTGAATTTGTGATATCACGAATTCCATTTTGTGATATCACTAATTCCATTTCGTGATATCACTAATTCCAATTAGTGATATCATAAAATGGCAAAGGAATTCTAGCACTCATGTTGTGCAAAAAATAACTTTGATTTCGAGCATTAGTTTTGTGCAGAAATTCACTTGGTATTCGAGCTTTAGTTTAGTGTAAAAATTCAGCTGTCTATTCGAGCGTTAGTTTAGTGCTGAAATTCAGCTGTGTATTCGAGCGTTAGTTTTATTAGTGCTCGAATTCACTTGTTATTCCAGCTTTATAGTTTAGTGCAGAATGTAGTTTAAATTTGAAAAAAAAATAGCAACAGAGTTTTCGCATCCATTTCCTTCACTGGAAACGATTTTAAAATAATTTTAGATGAATTGATACATGTAAATTGATTGGCAACATATCAAGAATTCAATTAATGATATGTTGTCAATTTAAATGAAACCCGCCAAGCTGTTTCATATATTTTCGAGTTTTCATTGTTTAATTTATATATAATTGTTTTTATTAAACATGTCACGTACGAATAATTTATGGTTTCACTTGCATTCCTTAGATTTATATTTAACGCAAGTAAATAGTCTCAAAATCAACTTATTACGTAGATTGGCAACATATCAGTAATTCATTTCGTGATATGTTGCCAATTTGATGTTAGTCGGATTGATGTACCGTATCAGTTGCCAATACCATGGCGTGCAGGCATAGCCACGTGGCCACGAGCCACAACCATGAGGCATAACCACGTGGTCATGCACAATGCAGCTACAAAAGGTTATACGGTTTTAGAATTAATAATGTTTTACGGACGTAGCAATGTCATGTAATTGGTAGAGTTTTCTATCTGGTAGCTTTCATGATGTACATTTTGGTTGGGGTAGAGCATGACTTTGTAGTAAGTAAAATCACGCCGGGTGGAATGTTAAAGTGCTTATACTTTGCATGATCGGTGAAGTGTAAGCATTTTTCCTGTCTATGGCATTCGTCATTTTATGGATTCTAATTTTGGTAGATAACTAGGGCATTGGGGTTTCATCACCTTTCAGCCACATTACACTTCAAAAGCTAGTGTCAATTTAACACCACTTTGGTATACATATTTATATTTCCTCACTTGATAATTGTTACAAAAAATCATTTGATAAGTCTTAGAATAACAGTGGTATCGAGCTCAACCTGATTAATTACATCGTTTACAAAACCATCAGAAAAATTAGTTTTATTACTTGAATTCCATCGGCCTAAAGGTGTTGCGTGGAAATTGGCTTATTATATCAAAGAATAGTCACTTTGCTACAGAATCGTGATACCCTTCAGAGTGAAACATAACGCAGCTCTCTTTTCATTTAATTTCATTACTTATTATAACTTCTAACTTTCCAAGTTTGTCGAATGTCCGTCCATGCCTATCTCATCTAGCTCCTGTGTACATGTGTTTCTTATATCATTAAACATAATTTTCTTATTTCTGATTCCCATTTCATTGCCTTGAGCTAAGATATTTACCTCTTTCATTTCAGCAAGCTTACTACGGTATGATACATTACCAATCGATCCCAACAATACTTCACCTTATATGAAATATAATATACGAATTACCAGTTCCTTACATAGAAGTCGTAACAAAGTATAATCAATAAAAAACCTTGCAGCTGTGCAGCAAAACATTGTTATGCAAATCCGCTTCCCTGTACCAAGAATAATAAACAGCCGTGGGATGACGTGCAAATTGATTTGAACATACCGGTGTTTGTGGCATATACCAACCAATAATTGCCCGACTAATTATTGTAAAGTAGAATCGGACAAAACTGTACAACGGTTGGGTAAAAAGTTCCCAACGCTGTATAGAGAAGTATTTTTTGTCAATATTTATCCTCAATTTCCCCTCCATTTAAAGTTAATGGCATCAAATTAATTAAACTTTTGTAAGCTGGTTAAGATACATCCTAGAATTAGGGAATTTTTAACGAACTAGTAGAAACATAACTTAATTTGCCCAATATTCTACGTGTGAGAAACCATAAATTATTAATCAATGTCAATATTAAAAAAATTAATAGAAAATTGGAAGCATCTGAAAGACTGTCTCTCATCAATCGTGTGTCAAGAAACGAGACTGAGAAAATATGTGTAATAAAGTGGTTAAATTCAAATGTACTGAAAACTTATACTTTCTCGCTAAGATACACTAATACGTGCCTGCTTCATAAATATTGTCATTCTCCCTCACTTTTACCATTTATTTAGATAATGGATAAATTAACAAAAAGATGATGAGGTTATAATTTTAGGGGACATGAATATCTGCCTTTTGCAGCAGTCTTCATTATCAAAAAAATACAAGAATATTTTGAATTTAAATGGTTTGAGTCAACTTATAACTAAACCCACTCGAACAACACCGGCCACTTCATCATTAATAGACCATGTAATCAGCAGTAAAGAAGAAAATATTTGTCAAAGTGGTGTTATTGAAATTGGCCTAAGTGATCATTTTTTAACCTACTGCTCTAGGAAGCTAATAAGACCTGTATTCAAACAGCATAGAAATATAAATATTCGGTGTATGAGAAACTATTGTATAGATGATTTTAATAATGTTTTATCTCGAGTCAATTGGTCTGACATATTAGAATGTAAAGAAGTAAATACTGCGTGGTCAATTTTCAAAAATATTTTCATGTCTATAGTTGATAAATGTGCTCCATTAAAACAAATAAGAATTAAGCAAAGAACCGATAAGTGGATGAATGCTGAAATTATTTCGTTATTAAGACAAAGAAATATAGCTTTTAAAAGAATGAAAAAGGATTGTGGTAATTTAGAATTAGAAAAGAAATATAAACTTTTACGTAATTTGGTGCAAAGAAAAGTGAGACAGGCTAAAGATGAATACTTCCAAAATCAAATTGATGAGCACAAAAATGATTCTAAAAAGTTGTGGAAGAATCTCAAAGATTTAGGTTGTAAAAACAAACAAAAGAATATTAAAGAGAATGTTATTAATATCCAAGGGGAGTTATGTCATGATAATATGAGGATAGCGAACGAATTTAACAATTATTTCACAACTGTGGCAGAAAAATTAGCTAGTAATCTGCCAGATAGCAACACAAATGAATTTGGAACGGACAGTGTTAAATTACAAAAATTATACGACACTAAGGGTGTGTCGAAAGGTTGTTTTCTTTTTTCTCCTGTCAAAAGTTTGTTTCAGATGAATTAAATAAGTTGAAAATATCAAAAAAGTCATGTAAACCTTAGATCACAACAACTTTTAATTCACCATGTACATAAGATTTTTTACTTTAATGCAGATCACTATATTTCAAATAATTTTACTCGCACTTCAAGTGTTCATAGGTATGACACTAGAAATAGTCAATTTAATTTCGTAGTGCCTAAGCGGAAAGGTAAAATTGGAAATTCTTTTTATTTTAACGGTATTCTTTTCTGGAATTCCCTCCCAAATCATGTTAAGTCAGTTAAGAATTTTTTACATTTTAAACAGGTATTGAAGCATCATTTGAAAAATGTGTCTACTCCATAACTATATTTCTCCTCTCCTTTTTGTAGCTCAGATGGTTTTTTCCTCTTTTATTTGACTTATGTAACCAACGTTTATTATCGATAGTTTCATTATGATTTTCTGTATATAGTTTTTTCCGTTGAGTAAGTCTTGTTTTCACATTTATGTAATCTTCGCCTACTTTATAAAAAAAATGTTATGTTTTATTTTGCTACTTTTAATTAGTACATTCTTATTACTTGTCGTATGTGTACGATAGTCTTGTAGCCGTACTAATGTGTTTTCTTAGTGTATTTTTTAATCAGTTATTTAGGTAAGGACCCCATTGGAAATAAGCCATTTCGGCTTTCATGGGCTATCCTGTCATGGTACCTGGTTATGTTTGTATTGCAATATACCTGACGAATAAAATCAAATCAAATCAAATCAATGTATGTAAAGATATATATGTACATAGATCAAAGTTATCCCACGAAGCAAGGAACATGTGTTAGGTACGCCTGAAAGATATACATAATTCAAAGAGATGTTGAAAAGATGAGGGAAAAAGATGACAGAGGTAGAGAGAAGAGTGATAAAAGGAAGACTTCGTACATTAGCTTAGGGTTATTCTTTGAAAAGTTTTGATTAAGAGGCGTGAACACTACCTTTCCTCATGTTTCTTTTAATATATACAGTTGACCTGCTAATGTATATCCCTGTGCAGGTGATCTAAAATAATTATATCTTAGCAATCTTCGATGCTGTCTTAGATTAACTTATTCCATATTCCAAAGAGGTAATAACAATCTGAAACTGCTCCGTAAAATCTTACCAAGATTTTTAAAATGGGAACATGCCTGTTTATTAGGTATAAAGTTTTACGTGATATTGGGTGAATTTTTCCCATGTTTTTATTTTTTTTTTACATTTTATCGAATATTGGGTAATAGTTTATTCAACAAAATATGCATGTTCCCATTTACCCAATGTTGAGTAAACTTTAATCAAACCTTTGAAAATCATTCCAATGCAAAAACACTTCATAGTAACATGCCAAATCCATACAATATGTCTGAATGTTCTCGATTGACATGATGGAATTTACCTGTCATGTGCAAACCGTTTTAGAAACTTATTGTAAAGTTTTGAAATCAGGTAGGTGTAAACCTGAACTGAGACTAATCTTATGTTGCAAAGCAAGAACAAAATGAACTTTGTACCATAATACAAAAATAGAGAAACGTGAATCTATTATGGAATAAAAGAAAATTTCTTCTATTGTTAAATTCTCTAAATGATAATATGATGGTTAGAACTCCAGAACCCTGACGACAATGTAAACTCTGTAGCCAGCCCTGAATTTCCATTATAACAATAGAAATCACTGCGTCATCGAATGCTAACATAGATTAGATATGCCATTTCCCGCTTTTTTTTTTTTTTGGGGGGGGGGGGGATCCAGTTGAATTGAAAAGTACCTCGTCTTTAAATGTACTGGCATTTTCCAAAGCGTAGATTACCGATAGCGCTAAAAAATGGCAGTGATATGAAGATTGATTTGAACGTACCGGTGTTTGTGGAATATACCTAACTATAAAAATGTATTTCATATATTAGGACTTTTGTATCAATGTTTGTAATAGCAAGATGTAGACGTACTAAATAAATATCCCATACATAGTTCCTGTAACTTTGTGGATTGTAATCTAAAATGAGAACCGTAAAAGGTCAGAGTACTTTTGAAATTTATTTTTGAAAGTCACACAAAGATCATATACATGTACACGTAATATAGATGATATTCATTAAGGTTTGCCTGCAAATAAAATTAAAATCACGATTTGGCAACTAATCAATATTGGTCACAGACCAAGGCGGCAAAGCGTCTCGTGACAGAGGGGGGGGGGGGGGGGGGGGGGGGATGCACAATGGGGCATCAACAGTAAAGGCACTTTTTAGGGAAGAGGGAAAGGCATGAATGGAGGGAACGTTAAAGTGCATGCATAGGCCTAAGTTTTAGACATTATATACCCTACATTTTGAAGCCATGTCAGGAAAGATTCAAATAATCCTATTTGTTTCTCTCTTTACATCACAGTGTGCAGTTGAGCATAATATAGAGGGCTGTGACACCCAGTGGTGGATGGGGGGGGGGGGGGGGTGGCGGAGCTTTTTTTATCATCCGTGATTGACATCTAGGACTTCGGCCCCCTATTTTGGTGGCAGAGGCCTTTCCTTATTTCTTTCTTTTTCGCTTATCTCTCTTTCACATCGAGACTCCCCCACCCCCTTTGAAAAAGCATGAATCCGCCGGTGACATCAGATTCTTATGAAGAGGAAAAGGTCATCTAGTAGGGTTCAAAGTACAATGTCATTATGAAAGACTGGATAGACCCGTGGGCGTCGCTAGGCCTTTCTGAGTTAGAGGTGGGGGGGGGGGGGGTGGGGGTGTCGAGACGACTAATCTAACGACGAACCTGAGTCTGTGTGCCACCGATAACCGATAAACCTTTGTTTGTAAACGACATTATTATTTGTAAACAAATTTTTAGGCATTTTACTCCCAGTGTTAAAGATCGTATGCTCGATCTGTAATGAAAAACACACGTCAGAAAAAATTGGAACCAGCGGGATTCGAACCTGTCATCTACTGCTTGCCGGGCAGCGACTTAACCACCAGGCTATTCTGGTTCACGGCCAAGTCACGACGAACTGGAATCAAATACCCAAGATCCTCTTCTTTCTGACTCATTAATATTCAAACGGTCCGCCGTAGACAATGGTTAGTAAACGAAGAAGCTTGATGGGAGGAATTTTAATTTGTAAACAAATTTTTAGGCATTTTACTCCAGTAAAATGTTCCAATTTTTTCTGACTTGTGTTTTTCATTACAGATCGAGCATACGATCTTTAACACTGGGAGTAAAATGCCTAAAAATTTGTTTACAAATTAAAATTCCTCCCATCAAGGTTCTTCGTTTACTGACATTATTATTATTTTTCTTTGGGGGGGGGGGGGGTGCAGAAGGAAGTAATATAATGATTTTTGTCTCAACCTGTATCAGCCGTGATTCTATTTTCATTTAATAATCAATAATAATACATAACATTTATATTGCGCTTAATACAATGTTTTGACGAAGTAGTATTAATACCCTGGCTTTAGCTCAGCTTCCCTATAAGGCGCTGAAAGCATTCCAGGAATATATTCCTACCAGGTACCCATTTACTGCACCTGGGTGGAGAGTGGCAAATGTAGATTAATGTCTTGCCAAAGGACATTAGTGCCACGGCGGGACTGGAACCGCGAACCATGAGATTCACCATGAGATCCACAGTCCGGTGACGCATCCACTGGATCACGACAATTACCCCCCCTCGGACAACTACCCCCTGGTCAATTACCCCAAAGTCTAGGGGGTAATTGTCCTGGGGGTAACTGTCTTAGGGTAGTTGTCCCGGGGTAGTTTTCCAGGGGGTAGTTGTCCTAAAATCGGTCACTGGAAAAAACCTTTACCTCCTGCCTTAGAATGAATCCTACAAGTTTGGGTTAAAATCCAGCCATGCATTTTTGGAAGAATTGAATAGAATAAGAATTGAACAGAAGCAGAATTGAATAGCCCAATTGAATATTTCGGCTCAGGTGAGCTAAAAGCCAACATTCAGAAGTGAAAGGGGAACTTCTTGCATATCATAAGTGAGAATGGAAAAGGGAGACTGGAAAAAACGGGGCAATTTTTGCAAAGAGGGAAAAGGGACACCTATTAGATTTTGATAGGGGCATTTCGATCAGGGGAAGAGCTCTTATTAAAAAACGAGGGCACTTATTAGAAGGATAAGGGGCACGTTTATTAAAAAAGGACCCTTTTTAGGGGTCAAAAGGGCACTTAATGGAAGGAAACGCCATGTATCAGAATGAAAGGGGCAATATTATTGACGATAAATAGGGCACTCAACAGAGATGAAAAGGAGCACCTATTAGAAGAAAGGATCACTTTTTTGAAAAAAATGAATAGGGGGTACTTATTAGATTTGAATAGGGGCTTTATTAAAAAGAACGTATATTAACAAAAGGGGCATTTTCAGAGGTGAAAAGGTGGATATAGTGTAGCTACTATATGAGTTATTCTACAGTGCTGGGATGTAATGTAATAGAAATCGCAACATTTCTACTGAATTAACACACATATATAGAAACTATTATATAGAAACTATTGGGAGGGGAAGGGATAATTGCATGAGTATTATGTAGCACCTGTTTGATTTGAATAGGGATAGTAATCCCAGTAAAGGGTGGCTTTTATTATAGGTGGTAAGGGAGACTTTGATAATAATGTGGAACTGGCACCGGTTAGAAAGAAAAGGAGACATTTTTCTGAAGTAAAAGGACTCGATTTTCCTATCAAAAAGTGGTACTTTGTGGATATTTTAGAAGTGAGAAACTGTTCACCCCCAGAACGTACCACTTTTGCATGTCTCCGACTGCCAGATGTACAAACATTGGTTAGAACATGAACAAATATCTGAGATTTTTCATGCAAAGGGAAGAGATAGCTAAGTGGTATAGAGATTCCCAAACATTTGAGGTGGGGTGGCCTGTATTATCACCCCCACCCCCCCCTCCCCAATATTTTTGGATAAAATAAGTGAGAATTATGATACATTAACTTAAAACTAATTATTATCCAAATTCATTTATTTACAACATTTAATCACACAGAAAATCATTTCGGAATGCTCTAAAATGCAAGTTTTATAGACAAATTTTCAAAAAGTCCCTGGTGTGGGTGGGGGATACCCCCTCCTACACCCTCCCCTCTCGGTCATCCCCCAATCATGAACACAGATCGACACCCCTGTTCCCAAGGAAAGTTATAATAAATGACCTTAAATAAAATTCCATGTATACAACTAAGGATTTATTTTGTAATAGATACGATCTATTACAAGATAAAAATCATCTCTGTCTTTCATTCTGAAAACATTAAATCATACCCCAACAAAGATTAAATGTGCTGTCTGTGCTGTCAGAGTATTGTCTTCACATAACCCTCTTAAGACTTCAGTCTGCTCTTCCGAAGAGTATAATTCTATTATCTCTATATGGATACATGACACATCATCATTGAATATTATTGTATATTTCTCTCACTTTCTGATATGATGTTACACTTCCTGGAGATTGACCCATGGCATTCACATGACTTTATATATATTTTAAAGGAAAATTCTATGTTTGTGGACAGCACAGTGAGTTTAAAATGAACCATAATTGTATATATAAATGTTATAATGTTCTTATAACATATATCATTTTCCAGTTATAGTTAATGATTACTTATCCTTACTATAATTTGGCTAATGTGTGTCAGTCTGTCCGTCCGTTTGTTTGAAATCACTTTTCCCGTGATTTTCCACTCAATCGAGCTGGGTTTTTTTTTTAAACGTGATTAAATTGTTCCAGATTGTCCTGAGGGGGTGGTTTGTGGTATTTTGGTCGTATTATTTAAAGGTTTTTTTACAATTCGTAACTTCCTTTGGCAGGCCCCGGGTTAAAGCTTCGAAGTTTCCAGTTCTTTCGACCTTTTTCGGATCAGCGAAATTACATAGGCATAGATAGCTTCACGTTACGCTGCGCTTGCACGTCTATAATACACGTAAGGCTATATGCTGAGGAACGAACCGCCGCACTGCACTGCGTGTATACAGCGCTTGCACCGGGCACCGTCTATAATACACGTAAGGCTATTATGTGAGGAATGAACCGTCGCACATACAGTGGATCTACACACTAGGCCTTCAGTCAGTGTGTTTCCCCACGTCCAGTGAATACATCTGCATGGCATGGTTGTACATGTAACGTTAGATCTAATCTGAAAATTGTTCAACATTCAGAAATTGCCGGTTCTAATGAATATCCCGCCGAATCTAGAACTAAAGTACAACTAGCACCTCAATTTCAGTCACATCGGACATCGGGCACAATGCAGACTTTTCTTCCAAAGTGGGGGGAGGGGCGCACGGGACGGATGTGCCCCACTAAATCCGCCACTGATATAACATCTGTCAATTATTGTTATTTATTTGAATGGAAACTGATATAGTGAAGATGCCATAGTTCCAGAGAGTTCCATAAGATATACATTTTTCAGTGTATGTTCTACGATTTTTATCAATTCGTTCAATGCATAACTACTTAACCTACCCAGGGGGAAAAAATATCAGAAACCTGAACATGCCAGGGAAGCCCCTCCAAATCTATCACTTTTCATCACTGCTGCTAACCCCCCCCCCCCCCCCCCTCTCTCTCTCTCTTTCTCCTGTATTCTTTATAATTTCTATCCCCCTGCATGTCTTTTTTTTCACTCTCTCTCTCAATTTTCCCACTGGCTGTTTCTCACCCTCTCTTATTTCCATTGTTTCTCTCTATCTCACTCATTTTCCCCACCACTGTTTCCCACTGTATCACTCTCTCTCTCTCTCTCTCTCTCTCGCTTCTTTAAACATTCCACTATTACTTCTCGCTTCTTTCCATATTCCCCTATTATGTGATCTTTGAAGGGTTGCATGGTGGAGCTTAAAACGGGAGATTGAGATTAGATTGAGCAACCTTTAATTGGAGAACTACAAACAAATGCAATATGTTGTACATTGTAGGGTACATATACTTACACATTTATTTTCGATTTAATACATTTAATGATAACATTTTTATATTACAATAAACTTGACTGCTTGACTGCTTACTAAATACACCGTTGTTACAATACATTTTTCCATTCTATATAGTTAGATTTTGATTTCATTCCGCAATGATATTCAAGTTCTTTCCCAGTTTAACCCGTAATGCTAATTAATTAAACCTCCTATCTATATTTAAAGAGAAATCTGCTATGAATCAATTATTCATATATGTTTCATCAACAAACTAATTGCCTTTCAGTGTGAATGGTACTTGGGCTG
>CM046854.1:2001376-2190951 GCA_025617745.1 Heliocidaris erythrogramma
GTATCTTATTCATGAGGGTAATTTTGCACGAATAAAGTACCAACAAGTGGATAAAAGGTGATACGATTTTGGGACGAAAAGGAAGGGGAGGGGGTGAGGAGAAAACTCTCCTAATATTTATTCAGGAACACCAACAACTCTTACAAAAAGTTCAAAAGAGCGTCAGTCCGTCAAAATAGGGATAGAAATGAAATAAATAGAAAAGTGTTCTATTTTTGATCGGGAACGGGGGGGGGGGGGGGGGGAGGAGTGGGGGTTAAAGATAATATATTTGGCCAGGGGCCATTCTCCCTATGCCCACTGATATGAGAATAGTGTTAGGAATTAAACAACTAGTTGTTTCTAAAATTCTGAAGTTGATACTCCAAAAATGCATTTCTTAGTGGTCAAGTACTGAAATTAATTGTCCATTGAATGAAAATTAAAATGACTAGATCTATAAAATTAACTTTGAAATTTGCCCGTTCTAGGATTCTCCAGACGAAATTTAAGTTATTGATACAATTGAAGGGGAAAAAATAATGCGTTAAAATGGACGGGGAAAACCTCGCTACATGTCGTTTTCCGAAAGTTCGTACTTCCGAAAGCTTCATAATTCCGAGAATGAAAAAGGGTTCATAATTGTGAAAATGAATAGAGTTCGTCATTCGGGCAAAAATGTATGCAAATTACAGACACCAACCATAACGGAAAATAATCACACGACTTGTACTCGGAATCTTTATCGTATTAATGACATTGATGTACAGTCCCTGTACTTATTAACCTACCCGCTTTGGAGGCTACATAAAAGAAAATGAAGCTTTATTAAAAATAAAAAGGCATTCAAATGACCAGGAGCGGCGGCGATTTCTCGTCACGGCCGAGGGGAACGCGACTATTCCCCCCCCCCCCCCCCTGTTGTAATAAGTGGTATGACTCGGTATAAATGACTCCTTGAGGCAGTGTGAGTGTGAGTACTAATTGGTAGCCATCTTAGAATAGCTCTTTAATGTATATCCCTCCGCCGAGCTCGTTGCATAATTACAAGTTTGATATCATGTTAATGTAGTTGCAACAACATCTCCCTCACAATATTTTTTTTAAATTATTAATTATGGAGTCTTACAGTAATCAAACAGAGGATTTTGAAACTCCAAACACATATGGCTCTGGTTTTTTTTAACTATGACCAAAAAGCTTAATGGCACTTTGAGGGCCCCCAAATTTTTAAAGATAAAGAATTGGAAATCAGTTTTAACTTTTTCTTGTAGCATGGACCTAGGTTGATCTCCCATAGCTTAATGAAAAATTTTCAACTTTGATCTATGTGCCTGAGGTATCCCTGAACAGCAAATTGTTTACGGAATTTTGTAACCCAAATTGACATACCATTTTGTTTGGAGCTGAAAAATATAAAAGCCATACACAATATATTCCTTTTCTATTCATGATTGATGAGCATGGACGGATCTTTAAAAAATTTAAATGTCATCTGAACAATCTCTCATATTTTGATGGAACGGTGTAATCGAAAATGGTGTTTCGGACGTTACGTCTTCCGTAAACATTTTAGACCCACATTTAACCCACTAGAACAATAACTTAATTACCTCATATCCATATTAGAATACACTTATTAGTTACTCCAAATAAATAGCTTAAAATAAAATAGCAATATATTGTAGTAGTGCTGATGGTAAAAATATCCTCATCAAATGAAAAAGATGTCTAATTTTCCGTAAACAGTTTTGTAACGTCCGAAACAATTTTCATTTTGAAGTAGTAAAAATTATATGACTTGGAGGACCTATCTTTTACAACATTTTATAAACATCTTAAGGCAGCTACCCATCTAAGCAAAAAATAATGGAGGAGCTTATTACATTGTCACTTTATCAGTAAAACCAATTTTCCGTTAACAGTTGTAACGTCCGAAACAAATGTAACATCCGAAACACAAAATACTCATTTAAAGCTGATTAGTCAAATTTTATGGTATCTGGAGTGAATCAATCATTATGGAATAAAACATTGTAAGTCATTACACAAATTTAGACACAAATTATATGATTCACATGCAACAATTTTTTGTAAGGACAAGAAAGTTGTTTCGGACGTTACATAATTTTATTGTTAACACATAATTTACAAATTTCAACTAATTTTTTGACATATCAGCAAATTATGATTTCACAATCTTTTCCCATGTTAAGAAAACTATTTTTAATATTTTATTTAGCTTTGAATATAAAGAAAGCATGAATAGGATGCTAAAAACTCATTTTTTAATGAATCATCTATGCTTTCTGCAAATTGAAATATAAACAAATTATAATTTTGAAGCCACTCTATGTGATGAAAAGCATTGCTGGATGGTTTAGTATATCCTAAATTGTAATTTATCGCAAAAAAATCACAACAAAGGTTACTTGTAAAAAATTTTGAGTCATGTTAACAGTATTTTCTGGTTTGCTGTAAGCACGTTTCGGACGTTACATTATACTGTTAACATCTATTTTTAAACTCCAGCCAGTTCAAATGAGGGGCAAAGATTGATGTAAGAGGGAGTGATTTCCATTTTTCAACCTTTCCTCTTACTGTTAACAGTGTTTGGCATTTGTATTTTATCAGTTTTTCATTTTTTTAAAGGATATCCCAAATGATGTCATTAAACTTAAGTTTATTTGGTCAATTTAAAGTATTTTTTCAGTAACAGTCACACACCTTAACTTTACCCAGTCTACAAAAAAAAGAATGTGGTGTAAATATTTCAAAAATACAGCCAAGCTAAACCATTTTCTCAAAATTTACATAAATATGGATCTTTACCTTAAAATAGGGCACTATTAAACTTTAATTTTATATATATATATGTATGTGTGGGACTACTTACAACTTTGAATTATTTAGCTGATTTTTTATAATGCTTAATCCTCACAATTTATCATGCCATTTTGTGAAATAGAATTGGAAACCAATCATTGGTACATGAAGATTGATTACAGAGTTTTTGGTGCACACAGGGCCTTCCAAGTGTGTATAGATCTATAGTCAGGTATACTAAAAGAAGCTGTAAACTTGTAAAAAATGTTACTTACAAATGGCTGTATATCAGCCTTTAATTTAACTATCCACATCCTACACAATTAATTTCATATGGATTATCAACTTGTGAATAATAACATACATGTATAGCATGATTTATAATGCGCAAATCCAATTTGTAGAGTGCTCTAGGCATAGTGTAGAGTAAAGAAGGGCATAAGATAGTAGAAATACAAAGGAATGTACATGTACAGTAATAATCAATGGAAGCATTGAACAATTAAGTTTTTAGACTGCCTTTGAATGAATCTGGAGAATTGCAACTTCTAATAACTATAGGTAGATTATTCATGACATTCTAACATGAAAATAAAAATAAACTAAATACCTGGCATTTATAAAGCGCCTTTCCCAAGTACTGGCTCAAAGCGCTAGATATACAATGTATATTATTACCCCGGTCATTGGATTCTGGCACGCCCGCACACAGTGTATGCACATTCTCCACTCCCTGGGGAGCATTCCAGCCAGTCGCCTGTTAAGCGCACACATGCTAAGCAAAGGACATTAACTTTCGCCATCCTACCGGGTACCCATTTAACACCTGGGTGGAGAGTGGCACGGCCGTAATATGGCAAAAGGGTGTATCTGGGTAAAATGTGGGTTTTATAGATTTTTCCATTTGGGGGGGTCTTTGAGGTCGAAATTTTCATTTAGCCAACTCTCAGATGTGGTAGAAATTTCGTTTTTGAGATAATAGGAGCTATCTTGAGTCGTTTTCACATTTTGGTTGTAAATTTGATGGCAAAAGGGTGTATCTATAGATACAGCCCTCAGAATATTGAGTAACGCTGATGCTTTAATGGCAGAAAGGTGTATCTTAAGATACATCCCTTCTCCAAATTAACCAACAGATATATTTCGTACACTTAATATGGCAAAAGGGTGTATCTATAGATAGGATTTGTATGGTGTATCTGCAGATACACCCTTTTGCCATAAAGAGACTAACGCGCCATTTGTCAGGTTTTGTTGGCAGAAGGGTGTATCTAGAAAAAACTGACTCTAATCCTGGTGATAATTAATTTCAAAAAATAAAACATATACAAAAATAATTTAAGGTATAAAGCAAAAATTAAGACAAACTCCATCATCGAACATCCATTCTTGTGGCTTCTACATCAAATCCAAATACCCAAACTTTAAAGCCATTTTTTCGATTTTGTTTATTCCGCTGCGGAGCTCAGATACACCCTTTTGCCATATTACGGCCGGGCAAATGTAGATTAACGTCTTGCCAAAGGACGCTAGTGCTGCGGTGAGATTCGAACCCCGGACCTCGTGGTTCACAGTCCGGGGACTTATCCACTGATCCACAACACCTCCACAAAGCCTCTCCATATCCATCCATTCATTTATTTTCTTCTTGTAGGGTGTAATACCCTATCAGCAAACTCTGTCAGCAAAAACTTAAAAAACATCACCAACAATAATTCCTAGAAACTAGAAAGTATACAAGAATAAAGCATTACAACTAAATTTTTGTACATTTCTGTGAAGTTCTCTCACTACATGTACAGGTATGCCAAGAGATTTCTTGCTCGTTTCGACTTTACCAAAATGTGAGCTACATGTATGCTTACTGTACTATTCAAATGCTTGCCCCTCCCATGCCTTGTGTACCAAATAGGATATTAGTACCCTTTCTAATGAATATTCAATTTTATTTGTAGAAGCTATGAAAATGAAAATGGGTTCTTTATTCATCTTGTGTACCATTGTTAAAGTCAGACAAAGAAAAGATCCTGGACAAATCTACAATCTAAACGAAAAAAAAATGTTTATGGTACCAATAATGTTTCATAGCTTTCTAGAAAGCTTGATTTATGCTCTGAATACTTTGAATATCCTCATAGAATCCCCTGGTGAAGCAGTGTGTGATCTAATAACCTAGGTTGTCACATCTTTGACATCAGCAAGCTAGATTAGAGATGACCAAAAGTCATTACCATTCAAGTTCATACATATTGCAGCCACCAAAAGACTAAGAAGCACAAGCTCTAAGTTCAGATCAGGACAAAGTTTGGATTATGACCTGATCGACATGTTAACATCATGTAACGTCCGAAACGAAACACTGCATACATTGTTTTTCATTTCATGCTAAACAGAATATAAGTTTAAGTGAATTTTCTAAGAGGTTTCAGTGACTACAATTGCTATTAGGTTCATATCTTGCAAATTTACATTACTTATACATTTTAAGTGCATGTAAGTACACATTGGATTCCAAATTGAGTAGCTGATAGAGACAACTATATGTGCTAAACTGCACATTTGTGTAGATTACATTTTGCATAAATGCAATAAATTATTGATAGAGTATTTAACTGCCAACAAGTATTGTCACAGACCAATCATACCAAAAGAAAAGAAATAAAAATGATGAAAACTGTAATGTTAACAGAATGTAACGTCCGAAACGTCCAGGGTGTTACAAATGGAAATCGTCAAATAATGCACCCGTTCCCAATTTTTTGGGTATGTATCTATCTTATATCATCACTTGTTTACATAAAATAAGTTTGACCCAAGGAAAGTGCATTCTACTATATGAAATAAAAACTTTCAGTTGTCAAACCCCAAATTTAGGGCTATTTTTAAGTTTCAAGTGATGTAAAATCTATATTTTTCAAGATAGAAACTCAACATTTTCCATGAATAATCTCTGAAGCACATTCCAAATGAATATTATATATCATTAGTATAATTTGTAACAAATCAGTTTAATATCACAGTTATAAGATATGCTATATTGCGGAGTAAAATTGTAAAACTCATAATGTTCATGTCTGTCCACTAAATATGGAGATAGATTAAGCTCCAAAATTTGCATTTCTCAAAAATATAAATAGTCTTGATACTAAAAATACATGTTTGAAGTGTGTAAACATAATTTCATTTTAACCCTCTTTGGGGACATATTTGGTATATGTTAAAAAAACCAGAGCCATATGACAAAACATTTTGCTAACATCAAAACCTTAGATTACTTGTCAATTCAAGTAACAGTCAATGAAACTGTGTATGTTTACTTTCACAAGAAATGGTGCAATTCTAAATATAACTCCGTAGGGTAATCCTCTTTTTTTTTTTCATGAATGCCTGTATAAAACCAGGTGACAGAGATTAATGTATGAGGTCCATTCTCCAATAAATGTATACACAGGCCTATCAGCAAATACATAGTATGATTTATACTGGCTTCTTCTCTACTGATCATTTCCAATTCCTTACTAACTAGTCAGTAAACCATACTGAGCCTTGTGAAAGTCAAAAATACATGCATATATTCCTAATGCCAAAACAACACTACAGTGTACATGTAGTTTGCAATCATAACACTGTCTCAAAATTGTTCAAACTTTACTGTAACAATAACTGTGTGACAACTGTATGACATACTGTATGTCAACATTTTTTCATATATTCTTAAGAAAAACAATTATAAAAACTGAACACAAAAAATAATAATATAATAATAATATGTTCCATTTATATAGCGCAGCTACTATATGAATATACTCTACTGCGCTTAATACAAAGTATCACATTAAAAAACTGTAATAGGCAAGTAATATTGCTTTATTATCTAACATAAAGCTATCCTTGGTCACATTTCGTACTATAGGCATCATTGCATGCCATTTTATTTCATGTATGTTATTTCTGTCTTTTTCTTCTTTCTGTCTTTTTTTTATTGCTGTTGGTGAGAATTTGTAAATTGATTTCTCACCTATTATACAAACGTATGGAATATTGATATTCAAACTGTATGCCGAAATAAATAAGTCTGTCACGTCTTGTGTCTTAATGCTTATTTCAAATCGTTTCGAGAGTGCTTAACAATAACGAACAGGTTTTTTGCTGATGCGTCCAGAACGCGTTCTATAAGAATCTTTTCTGGATTCTGTCTGGTGGTCTAGCAATTGGTCATGGTCAAGTCCGTCTGCAATGTTTCTGTCTATTGGTGCAGGCGTGTAAGGGCGCGCATTTCCAGTTGGCTCGGCCAGACGAGGCATCTGTGGGACATCTCTCAAGTGTACCCTATTCCTTCTGAGTCGCTTGCCATCTGGGGTGGTGACTATGTACGACCTGGGGGGTGTTTCATAAAGCTGTTCGTAAGTTACGCACGACTTTACGCACGACTGGTGATCAGTTCTTGTGCTAAATGATTGAGAATCTGATTAGTATAGCACCCAAGAACATGTTCCAGTCGTTCGTAAAGTCATTCTTAACTTTACGAACAGCTTTATGAAACACCCCAGGCCTGCAGCTCATTACATATGCTTGACACCTCTGCTGGAATCCAAGTGTGGGATTTTTTGTCCAGAAAGCGAACCTTCTGTCCTACTCTGAGTGGTCAGAGTTCTGCTTACAACCGCGTCATAGTCTGTTTTCATGCGCTCCCTGCGCTGCTCCAGGCGTTCTTGGTTGTTGTGTCCTTGATACGTTGTATTGGAATCAAGGTTAGCAGGAAGCAGAGTCCGGACTTGGCGGCCGAACGCATTTCGGCTGGGGACGGAAGATGGGCATCCACTGGAGTGCATCGTAGATTGAGTGGAGCGGCTGCTGTACTTTCTCCAGATGCCTGTGTTTTCCGAATGATCCCTTTGACTGTTCGGACTGTACGCTCTATTTGTCCATTCGACTGTGGGTATCTTAGTGAGACAGTCTGATGTGTTATTCCCCATTCCTTGCACATTTGCTGAAAAGCCGCACCAAGGAATTGTGGGCCGTTGTCTGACATGATCTCTGTAGGAGATCCCAGAAGGCCAAAGATTCCAGTAACGGCATTCACCACACCTGCACTTGTTGTGGAGGTCAACCGATGTAGGACAGGGAACGAGTGATAGTCCACTATCAGAAGGTACTGGACCGTATCCAGCTCGAACAGATCCATGCCAACTTTGGTCCATGGGGTAATAGGTATCTCATGGGGAAGAAGTGGTTCCCTCCTCTGCTCCGGCATTCCTTTCTGGCATTGGTTGCACAATCTGACACTTTCGTCAATCTGGCGATTTATGTTCGGCCAATAAACGGACTGGCGTGCTAAGAGTCTCATCTTCTCGATGCCTGGGTGGCCTTTGTGCAGTTGCTCGAGGATATCTTGCCGCATAGATTGGGGAATGATGACCTGCCTGCCTTTGAACAGGACACCTCCAGACATGCCTAATTCATCACGAAATGGCCAGTATGGACGCAAATCGTTTGGAAGTTCCTGAATAGTTGCAGGCCAACCAGCATGAGTGAATTCTTTCACCTGCTGTAGGATATGATCCCTGGTAGTCTCCTTTTGTAGTGCTTGTTGCTTGAGGCTTCCGAAGTGGAGCAGATCGATACCCAGCGAGTCCTCGACCTCATCCAGTAGTATACTCTCTACATGGACATCAAGCGGAATGTCTTCTGTCTTCTTTGGATTGGGCAGCCTACTGAGTGTGTCAGGGATAATCATCTCTGTTCCTTGCCGGTGTTCAATTGTGAAGTTATACCCTTGAATCTTCACTAAAAGCCTCTGTAGCCTGGGTGGAGCACATGTGAGTGGCTTGTTGCATATTGTCACAAGTGGTTTGTGGTCAGTCAATATCTTGAAATTTCTCCCAAAGAGATAAGTGTGAAATCGGGTAATCCCGAAAACGAGAGCCAGTGTCTCCCTCTCAATGTTTGAATACTGGGCTTGGCAGGGCGAAAGACTTTTCGAAGCGTATGCCACAGGAGTCCCTTGCTGTGAGAGGCAGGCTCCCAAACCTTTCGATGATGCGTCCACCTCAAGGGTGACAGGTAACTCTGGATTGTATTTTCGACTTTTCGAAGCGTATGCCACAGGCCTCCCTTGCTGTGAGAGGCAGGCTCCCAAACCTTTCGATGATGCGTCCACCTCAAGGGTGACAGGTAACTCTGGATTGTAGTACTTCAGCAAGCTGTCCTGCTGGATAGCTTTTTTCAGTTGGCAGTATGCCACACAAATGGGACATCTTTTTTCATGAGATCCCTCATAATAGCGACTTGATCTGCATAGTTTGGGATGTAGGGTGATAGGAAGTTCATCATGCCTAGAAACCTCTGAAGGTCCTCCTTGTCCTGAGGGGTGGGCATTGTGTGGATATCTTCCACCTTGCAGGGATCTGGACTGATTCCTTCATCTGAGTAAATCGTCCCGAAGAAGTTGATTGAGTTCGCTTTCACTACACATTTGCTGCTGTTGAAGACTAGTCCCTCATGAGAGGCTACCTCAAACAACTTTGCGAGGTTCAGGTCATGCTCTTCTTCCGTTCTGCCCATGACGACTATATCGTCAGCTATGCAAACACATCCTGGGGTTTGCCCTATTATGTCGTCCATTTCAGTTCTTGCGAGTCTTCACTCAGGTGCACAGACCAATAGCCCGATTTTGCATCCAATTTAGTGAAGTACTTCCCATTCGCAAACGATGGATTGATCTCTTCTAGTGTCTGGATTTTGTGAGGACACCGCTTGAGACTTTCATTCAGGCGCTTTGGGTCCAAACACACCCGAATCGATCCATCCTTCTTCACCGATGTAGTGATGGAGCTACACCAATCAGTGTGATGCGTTACCTTACGAATCACACCTTGACCCTCCATCTTATCAAGTTCGGCTTTCAATTTGTCTTTGATATGAATGCTACACTTTCGAGGGGCATCTATGTGCGGAGTGGCATCTTCCTTCAGCAGAAGGGTGGTTGGGTCTCGGAAGTTACCTATGCGGTCGAATTGGCCAGGCCATCGTGAAATAACCTGGAGCTGCTACAGGTGCTTCAGCACATTGTTTCACTGTGTGAAGAGTGACCAGCTTAAGGGCCTTGCAGCTTGAAAGGCCTAGTATTGCAGGGCCTGTTACATCGACGACAAAGAATTCCCGTTTAGTCCATGCTGAATCCCCATGTCGGCACATGAGATCAATAGACCCGATACAAGGGATAGGCGTTTCACCATAGGCCATGAGCTGGACACGTCTCGGCCTCACAATAGAGCGCCACTGGCCACTGGGGTACATCCTGTTTACAATGCGGAGAGGGAGCGTATTGCCGCCAGCTCCAGTATCTATCTTCACGTTCAGGTGATGCTGTCCGGCTTTGGATGGACAATCGATATCTATCACTGAAAAAGCTTCCTTACTTTCTTTTTGTCCTTGGTGTCCATGCTCGAAATCACTATCGAGCTGAAGTACTGAGGGAAACAATCCTCTTCTTGGGTAGTTGTTTGTTCATCCACTTCTACTGGTGAAGTGTCAACCTTCTCTTGTCTTGGTATTGCAGATGTCATGGTATGCAATGCATTTCCTGGGAGGATGATGCAGTCCGCAATTACCGCATTGTTTGCGATCACTCAACTTGGGTCTGCCATCTTTGTGAGCATAACGATCATTTGCCTTCTCTGTGTGTATAGCGAAACGCATGAGCGAACATCACGTCGCTTGTGTGAGAGATCGGTGCGGGCTAAAACATTTCAAGTGAGCGGGGGAAATCATGCACAGAGGGATCAGGGCTAGTGTTATTTCACGCCTTTCTCTCCTCTGACATCGTACGCTCACATTTCCGCACATCACTCCTTATTCTTTTGTGTGCACAAAGATTATGTTTGTTGTCGGTACTTTCTACATTCCGCAATAATTGACCCTTTATGTAAACATTCACTCATCTCGCATTCTCTCTCTCTCTCTCTCTCTCTCTCTATCACGTGTACATTGTCATTGTTAGTTGCTTATTCACATTATGTACGCACCTATAACGATAGTGGAAGGTCCCAAACGGATGATTCGAATGATATCAAATACGCCAGCAGAATGCACTCCTTCAAAAGAGAGTAAGTTCTCACTGAAGATAGGAATCAATGAGCCACAAATGCCAGGAAAAAAAATGTGTCCAAGTATTAGCAGTATATAGGTGTAGATCTATGTAACGTACAAACACTGGAACTACTTGAAAGCTGTTCAAACCAAGAAGTCATGCGACAGATTACAAGCAGACACTGTCAATGTGTGTATACCGCACTATGACTATTACTCATGTGCTTATGGATCTACATGTAAATATTATTACAGTAGGATTTATAATCTCTACTACCTGCACAATATAGATCCACAACAATATGTAGACGGTTTATAACTGGACTGGTTCTGATACACAATTGGTCCTTCTCTTAGGCCTGAACTAGGTACAGCATACTTTATATTTAGATCTACCTTAGGCTTTATTCTATTTCTATTGAATGAGATCTACACTTCTGTTCTACCATGTCTACACTACAGTCTATCAAATGTAGGCTAGATCCAGGAATTCAGCTAAAAAAATTTAAGACTGAGGAACACTAACTGTTAAATACACATTAATTTTCAACAAATTTACTGATTTGCATATAGGCCGAGGCATAGAGACTATACACTAATACAGGTCTAGCCACAAAACTCAACATACAAAAGCATTCACAAATATATCGTGGTCATTATTCTATAGCTGCTATCTGTCCTCATATCTCATTATCTGTTCTATCGTTTTAAAATAGTCCAGATTAATAAAGATTGAGTTTTGTCTTTCTTTCACTTAGTTAATATCTTGTGTCCTAAGTCACTTCAAAAGTTCCTTGACATAAATTTGCTTAGTTGACGACGATGTCAATATCGCACGGCGAAGGCGATGAGAGCTGGAACTGGGATTGGGAATGGCTCGGTCCCGTCGTCGATGCGATATGATGATGAGTTTGGAGTTTGAACGTTGAAGCGTTGTCGTTGGATCGATGATCTTGCTCCCGACTGGACTCCAAAATACAAAGTTCAAGGCAATGCCGGTAAAGTTGTGGTAGATTTAGAGGTCTACGTCGATGTCTAGCTGCCAGCTGCTGCCTGTGGAGATATATCTAGCTGCGGTGGAAGCTGGTCCTGTCTGCGCTGATGACAGATCCGAAAACTGGGCGCTGTTCCAGTCACTGGCGGTGCATCTGTTCGCTCGGTCCGTTGTGTGTAGCGATCAGTGCTACATTCACACTCTGCGGGGCAGGCAGTTCTACTACCATGGATTATCAGCATTAGCGGAGGCGCAGGGGCTCGTACCCGGGTAATGCAGGCGATAAGTAGTGGGATGCAGTGTCGGAACATGAATGTTGGCAAACGATTGCCGACGACAAACTTACATAACAAAGTACTCACTTTTCGGTCCCATTCAATGAAAATTGCGGCAAGGTAGCTGATGTCCGATCTTCTGATATAGCATGGTATTGTTCTCGCCGCTGCCACCATGTTGTAATAAGCGGTATGACTCGGTATAAATGACTCCTTGAGGCAGTGAGTGTGAGTACTAATTGGTAGCCATCTTAGAATAGCTCTTTAATCTATATCCCTCCGCCGAGCTCGTTGCATAATTACATGTATGATATCATGTTAATGTAGTTCCAACAACATCTACAACACACCCGTCCCCCGGGATCGCCGCCCCTGCAAATGACTTTCTTAGGCAGAATGGTGCTTATCAAAGATACACACCCTCCTTTTAGGGACCCGAATCGGGCAAATATTGTTATGGAAATATAAAAATTTTTTACATTAAATCTGGGTATCAATATACTCCCTTCAAAGGATTCAGAATTTGAAAAATGTACAAACGAGGAATCATGTGAATTCTCATTCTTGCTCCAAAAGTGGCAATTTTTTACCAGAATGTCAGGACTAGCATTTCTGGAATCGGCGCAAACTTTTACATAGGATGAGCTTTTCAACCTTCCTCATCGATGAGGAAGCTACCCAATGCAAACATTGTTGATCACTAATTTCGAGTTTCTAATAGAAACTATGCAAATGTCAACGATTGGTTTGATTCGTGTACAGAACAATATGGTAAAATGCGGTTTCCATATTCATTCATTGTTAGAAAAAATTCTCTTGATGCTTTTTTTATTTTGTCTTCATCAGAAATTTGTCCTTTTTTGTTGTCCTGATTTGCAAAATATGTTTCATATTTTGTTTCTTAGCCCAAAAATGCAGGATGACATAAATAAATGCTTTTCAAATTGAATGAATGATTTCATAATCAGTAATAAATTTATTTTTATATTTACAGCAATAAATCGATGTATCTACCTATTTGCTAGTTTCCCAAACTATGCCGTCAATCGAGAAAAACTAAGTCAGAAACGCGCATGCCCCTGCCCGCGCGCGCTCTCCCCGTCTACCTATATGATCGCGCAGCCGCCATGCTCTTCCTCTTCCTTTCTCGCCCGTCAGAGAAGTGACATCTATGAGCTAAGTCTTAACCTAAATTGCGAGATTTTTACCTCCAAAAGCGTTTTTGGTTGCTATTCGCAATAAAAATCCCGTTCACCAAGTTTTCACACTCATTTTGGTGTATCGGATTTTTCCTGAGTCAACCTCCTTCACGGTATTTTAATCAATTTACTTTGCCGTTTTTCTTCCCCTTCTGGGCGTTACTCACAGACGGTGTACTAGTACACTGTGTCGGGCTCCTCCCCCGTGTCTGTAGGTGGTTGATTCAACGCGCTTAGACAAGCGGTCTTATCAAAACGTTGTGTTCTCCGTAATAGGAGTTTATTCCCACTCCGTATTGTGAGTTGGTTGTTAACTTATATATAGTTCTATATTGTTTGTAATAATAATTTTTTTTATTACCTTATATAGATTTCTATATTTGTTTGTCTTTATTTTCAGCCATGTCGAAGTCTCCGTCTACGGCTGGTGTTCCCCAGTATTTTAATACTTATAAGGGGACTCGCCTAGCCTTGGGAGGGTTGGCTGCGAGATTTATCTCGCACCAATGTTATCTTCCCCGGAACTTCGACTAAGGTAAGTTAGGGCCTACCTCGTGTACGGCTCGCCCCGTGATGAGTTCGTCGTCTGTTCTGACGACCAACTCATGCGGGGTATACCGAGAGAGTGAGTCCTGAAACATGGCCAATACCTCTCTCGAAGATAGAGACTTGTATAACGGTGGGAGTGAGTGCCTAACACGCCCAATACCTCTCACCGATAAAACTGTGGGTAGTACCCCAACCCACAGTTCGTCTCGCTCGAGCAGCACTTCTCGCTCACTAGCCATAGATGTGTTCGCTCAGGGGTCGGCTCTTTTTTGTCTCTCCGCAAGCTTCTAATCCAAGCAAGGCGGGAAAGAGCAAAGAGTCGTGATCTTCCTAATGTACCCAGTACAGGGTTTACTACGGAAGCGGCGCCTGTTTCAAATGGGTAAAGGGAGCGGTAACATGCTCGCCTGCCCAAGAAACGTAAACGCCAGAGTACTGCCAGCCAGCCGGCGGGGCGGACTCTCTCCCCTCGACATCGACCGAGTCTTCACCAACTGTGTCAGGGGAGGCCAAGAAGAAGCGGGTTAGCCCTCCGAGGGCGACTTCTTCTTCTGAGTCGGGCGTCTCCCATGCACTTCTGAATTATCTGAAGATCATTGTGGAGAAGAGTGGTTAGTCGGACGCTATGTCCGTACCCCCCACCACGCCTGACTCCAACCCCTCCCCCAAGGGGGAAGGGGTGATACCTGTACCCGCCCGGGGCCGGATCCGGTTCGGATACCGGTTCGGATACCGGATCCGGTTCGAATACCGGATCCAGGGAATGCCGGAATCTCGGGACTGCCTAAACCGCCCTCTTGGGATCAGGCTTCGCAGTCGAGATTCTCGGAGGATGATGCCTCTTCACAGGCTGTGGTTACACCCCAGACCTTTCGGTCCCTGGCGGTAGATACTCAAGCCCTGCTGGAGAAATATCTTCCCGACACCTTTTGCCGTGTCGGGTCGATTTGGGACATCCGTCTCTCCTTTTTTCAAAGGTGAGCGTCCCTCCAAGGGCATCCCTCTTACGGAGGGCTTTAAGCGAGTCTACAATGACTTTGCTTCTCAGCCTCCTTCCATTCTTGGTAAGGCTCGTCCCTTGGCCAGGGATTTCACCTTCTCCCAGCAAGACACTCTCGATTCTTTACGAGAAAGTCTTGTTCCAGTGACCTCATTCATGAGGTGGAAGGCTTGGTGTCAACTTAGAGTACGAGTTACACCAAAGCGGAGAAGTTCCCGAACCTGATGGAAGTCCATTCCAGGTCTGGCCTGAGACTGACTACCTACTTGGGTACGCTCCTTTCCCTTCGGGATAGGGGCCAGGAACTCCAGATGTCTGAGTCGGACATTCTGTTGTTAGAGGGTCATAACTACCCTGTTGGTCAGTGTTCCCCACTCCAGTCAACACCTCTTTGGAGGAAGGGTGACTGCAGCGATCCAGCTTGAAGTTGCGTCAAGCAGGCGGAACTTCCATACGCCTTGAGTCCTAAAACGGCTCCGAAGTCGAAGGCTCAGGCTAACGTTCCACCTCCTAGTCGCGGTGTCACTTCCGGCTTTCAGCCCAGTCGTACACCGCTAGTTCAGCCAAGTGCTCCACATTCGTTTGGAGACAAGGCGGGGCCTTCTCCTCGTAGTAGGAAGAAGGCCCGAGGTCGCGTTCGGGGCCGTGATTCGGCCCACGATTCACAACCCTCCTACACTCTCGCCCCCCTTTTCTAGAGCACATCTCCACAGAGATTCAAGAGCTGCTGGTAAAGGGCGCGATTGACAGGGTACGAGACACCCTCATCGGTGTCTCTCCCCTATCCTTGTTTTTCCCCAATCACTCGGGGAAACTCAGATTGGTCTGGATATGACGGTCATGAATACCTTCATACCTAGGGAGCGTTTCCGCTTGGAAACCTTGGCCTCGATTCTTCCGGCTATCGCCGTCAGACGTGGTTTTTCGGTGAACTTGAATGATGCTTACTTTCATGTACCGATACATGCTAGGTTTCACCTTTCAAGGCGAAACTTTCCGGTTCAGAGCCTTACCTTTCGGCCTGAAACCCTCACCTCGAGTTTTTACTCGAGTAGTCTCTGCCCTAGCCGCTTTCCTCAGGTATCGCGGTCTGAGACTTTACGACACACCCTTCTTCAAGGGACCTACTAGGTTTCACCTTCAAGGCGAAACTTTCCGGTTCAAAGCCTTACCTTTCGGCCTGATACCGGCACCTCGAGTTTTACTCGAGTAGTCTCTTCCCTAGCCGCTTTCCTCGGGATCGCGGTCTGAGACTTTTCACTTATCTGGACGACTGGCTCCTGGTGGCGAGCTCTGTGTCCGTCCTTCAGTCTCACATGGACCTACTTCTCCGTACACACAGAGAGTAGGGTTCATAGTCCGCTGGGACAAGTCGGAGTTGACTCCTACCCGCAGGCCCATTCGCCTGGGTGAGGAATTAGTCATCGTGAACCAGGTTGCCCGCCCTAGTCGGGAGAAGGTTCAAGCGATTGTCTTACTAGCTCGATCTCTTCGTCGAGTTCGGGCAGGCCGATGGCGCCAATTCTTGGGCCACTTATCGAGCCTTGTGGATGTCCTCCAAGACTGTCGGCTTCATATGAGGCCATTCCAACTTCTTCTGAAGTTTTTCAAGCCCAGTGTAGACTCTCTCAAGGTGTGGATTCCTCTCACGAGGGAATCAAACACCTGCTTATCCCCTGACCAAAAGAGTTGTTCCTTCTTCAAGGCAGGTCTCTTCGCACGCCCCTTCCGTCAGTCAACATCTAGACGGATGCCTCACTTCTGGGGTGGGGCGGCCCTTGTTTCGGATCAGGTGGTCTCGGGGGACTGGTCACACATGTGCACCTTGCCCCACATCAATGGAGTTGATGGCAGTTTTCATGTTTCCCGTCTTTCGGGAACATGATTATAGGTCGCTCTGTCCTGTTTTTGACGGACAACACCTCTGTTGCTGCCTACATCAACCGACAAGGCGGGACTCGTTCCGTTACTCTGAACGATCTGACTGCTAAGCTTTCGAGGAAGTGTCGGTCTCACCGAGTAATTCCGATCGCCTCTTATGCTCCCGGCCAGGACAATCTGATTGCAGATTTTCTGTCCCGGGGCATGTGCCTTCCCTCCGAGTGGACACTGAATCCAGAGGTCTTTGTTTACCTCCGTTCGGTCTGGGTCCCTCTAGGTCGCCTCCCGAGATACTGCTCTCGAGTGCGGGCTCCGGAAGCTTGAGCCCTTGATGCGTTCTCCTTTCTGTAGGGGAACATCCGGGGTTACGCCCTCTGCCGGTCTCCTTAATGCCTCAGGTCCTGGGGAAAATTCAGGAGGATCGGGCGTGTTTTCTGCTCATAGCACCTTGCAGGCCGAGGAGACCTGGTTTTCCTCTTTCTTCTGTCTCTGCTGGACGGTCGGCCACTCTCCCTTCCCGGAGAGCAGACCTCTTAGCTCAGCCCCTATCGGGGATCCTCCACCTTCGTCCAGCGGCTCTGTTTTTGTCCGCCTGGCCTCTGTCGGGGAGGATGCGAGGACTGTAGGACTCTCAGAGAGAGCCTCCCAGTTCATAGTCCAGAGTAGAAGAGAATCTACCCGAGCTGTTTACAACTCGAGGTTAGAAGCGTTCCATGCTTGGGGTGGTGAGACGGGAATTTTCTCCCCGTTCTGCCTCGGTCGGTGCTTTTGCGAATTCTTGATCCCCCTTTTTTCGATAGGGGTAGATCTCTCTCTACCATTCGTGGATACCGTTCAGCTTTTGCGGCGGTTCACCTTGGTTTCTCTGTTGGTTCGGGTTTTTCGAACCCTCCCTTCTTGACCTATTCGCTGAGGTCGTTCTTTTTAGATCGACCAGCGAATAGCCAGTTGACTCCTGCGTGGAGCCTTCCTTTGGTTTTGGACGTTTTGGCCAAACTGCCCCTTGAGCCGTTGTGCTAATCGTCGTTACACCATCGCTCGATTAAGACTCTCTCTCTACGGCGCCCGAGCATATCAGCTGGAAAGGCAGGGTGTTCGTCTTGTCCCTCGACCTTCGTTTTTGCCAAGAATCCGACGGATTCTTCTGGCTCGATCGGAGTGTTCTTGAGTCCTCTGTCAGAATTCTCTTCTGTCATAGAGGGTAAGTCTTGGTGCCCTGTTAGGGCTCTCAAATGGCACTTGGATAGGACTAAGGTCTTTTGTAAGGATGATCAGCTCTTTCTTTTTCCCGTCACCCTTTTTTTCCAGCGTCGCGGGAGTCTATATCCCGTTGGATTGTCGAGGCTATCCAAGCTGCGGGTTCGGAGGCTCTTCTGTTTGAGAGTCCTCCAAGAGCGCACGATACCAGGAGTTTTCTACTTCCTGGACGTTTTTTCAGGTTATTCCTTTGGAAGATATCTTGCGGGCTGCCTTTGGCGTTCCCCTTCCTCTTCACATCATTCTTTTTTAAGGGTAATCCTTCGGGTGAGGTTGGTTTTGCTACCTCTGGGTTGAGAGCTGTTTTTCGTCTTTACTCCTGCCCCGCGTTGGTTCTTCCCGTCCTGGGACATGCCACCCGGGTGTTATCCGTGCTATTCTAGGAAATAGGTAGATACATCGATTTATTGCTGTAAATCAAGAAAATTATAACTAATTTTGTTATTTACTAGATAAATCTATGTATCTACCTATGTCCCTCCCTCCAGCCCCTCTCCTTGTCTGACATGTCCTGGATTCTGTCTCTGACTGCTCGGAAGAGGAAGAGCATGGCGGCTGCGCGATCATATATGTAGACGGGGAGAGCGCGCGCGCGGGCAGGGGCATGCGCGTTTCTGACTTAGTTTTTCTCGATTGACGGCATAGTTTGGGAAACTAGCAAATAGGTAGATACATAGATTTATCTAGTAAATAACAAAATAAGTTATAATTTTCTTGTTTTACTCCTTTTTAAGAGACACAGTACATTCGATTCCTATACGATGTTACATGCAATCATTGGGTAATTCTTGAATAAGTGTACTCTCCTGTAATATGTTTTGTAAATATGTTAGTATGTAAATATGTTGGTATCCAAAGTGTGTTTCCACACTGCACTAAGCTAAAGTAGTCTCTATTTTGCCATTTCAAAATGACTAATATATACATGGTTATTTTTGAACGGATTTTAGAAAATAATTACCGTCTATCGGTCTTCTGATGACGGACAGTCAACCTGTCCGAAACGTCAAGTCTTCTCCACTCTCAGCCTTCTCACCTGGTTTACAGTCCTTTTCAGGACTTCACACTTTCAAGAAACATTACTTCTACACTCTCTGGATTTCTATCTCGCCTTACCTTTTCTTCTCCTCTCAACTTTTCTCCACCCAATAGTCGTTTTCAGGACTAACCACATGGTGAACCGTAAGCCTCCACGTTACCAGTACCACCATGTAATTTATGTAATACACGCATACCACTACACCCAATCTAAATATACACAAGTTGGATTTCTGTATAAAACTCACAGTGATGTAACTTGGACCAAACTCCTCATGTTACATGAATTTTGTATACTATACAGATCTATATATATAATGTGAGAAATCAATTGAATTAGAAACATAATCTGCGTAGCTAAATTCATTGTTCCTCCTTACTGACTTCCTTTTTGTGGAAATAACCGCAGTTTTTGCAAAAAAATGTCTCCACCGGGAGGCGAACCCGGGTCTTTGGCACTGTACGCCAAATGCCGTAACCACTAGACCACGGAGGCGGGTTGAGTGATATTCGTCTACACCAGGTACAAAACACCGACAGGCAGCCCTCGCAACCCCTTTGCAGTTAATTTATTCCTTTTCGTTGAGGGAAAGGGGAGAATTGAACAATGAAAAGCCACATGCCTAGCTAGATCCATGGCGGATTCATGTATTAGAATTAATTAATATATATATGCACTGTTTGATTTCATTGTTTTGATGTGAAACGAAATTGCATGTGTTAGACCCTGTACTGTGTAGCTAAGCATAATTTTGATAGCCCCTTTAAAAACTCATAACATGTACTCCATATTACATTCCAGAGACCACATGGGAAGGATAGTGTAGATAATGGTGTTTATGGTAGCCCACTTTCCTTTGCCCAAGGGTAATTTCTGGAGCTTATCAGTAAATTGTTTACACTTAGTAGCCCCTCTGCTTTGTTCAGAGGAATTTTTTGCTCAAGCTGATTCAAGTTGTAGTGATTGTCCATGGTGTCATATTCTTTGTAAGTAGATGTTCACCACATCCTTTTTGATATTTCACAACAGAAACAACTTCAGAGACACTTCATAATTCCTTGAGTTTGAATGCAGTACAAGAACACTATAGGAGACATACAATATCATGATTAATGGCATGGGGAAGTACATGTACAGCCCTCTGTTGTAAAATAATGAAGTGAAACAAACAGTTGGCCTTTTACCAAGTCATCTCAATTTGCATTGAATCTGTGTCAAAGCTAATTATGAAAGTATAGCTTTCGTATGAAGAAATTGTGTACATGTATCTACATTTACAGAAGTTAATGACAGATGTATATATTTGTGATGCATTTGTAAAGGTACCCATTTTTTGCTGGATTGAAATTAATAACTAAAAGAAGTATTACATTTTTCTTTCTGCTTTTTCTTAACATGTTCCTCCATTTCTTCTCAAGCTGTAATACATTTGAGTTTTGCTATCGTCGAATGCTCATTTCCCATAACCTTTGTTGCTCAAATTTACTCCAAATATTGTTAAGGTTTTACAGGTAGATATAACCTTGAGAACAATAGCTACTCTAACAGGTCTGAAGGTGGTTATAGTAGTCACTGTTACTCTGAGTGTGTAAACAACCTCATTTTGTCACATTAGGAAAAAGAAGGGATTTTCAGACTGTAACTGCAAGTTTTAACGACACGTTGAACAGTGTCGGTTTGTAAAGGAGATTTTGAAATTTGAATGATCATAAAAAATGTCCTGGGAATATTCATTACAGCCGGTCAATTGCTCAGCATATATTATTTGTATGCCTATTTATTTAATGAGTTTAATGGGCATACATCAAGGTATACATGTATTTTACTTTAATAAAAGGAGACTTGAAACTGTAAGTTTCAACTTTGTGGCAGGGAATGAAATATATGAAGAACATGTTATAGATAAATACACAAAATATATCCCTTAAAAACGAAGTGTGACATACAGTAGAAGCCTCAACGGTGGTAGCATGGGATGTAAAATGGGAGGGGGGGGGGGTGGGGGGGGGGTGGAGAAGCAAAGCTTGATAAACAATTTATGTATATATATAGTGAACCTACTTATGAAGAACACTGTTATAAGGAGTTATCAAACTCATCGTTACAAGGTGTGTTTTTTTAGTCCCGATATCACAACATTTTGAGTTAACGATTTGAAGTATTCCTTTATCCCAAGGAGTTTGTTATATCGAGGTTCCCTTGTACATGGGATCACTGGAGTAGAGTTTTTAATTTGGAGGGGGTAGTGACATGGGCTAACCCAGTACTCCCCCCCCCCCCCCCCCTCAACTGGATAATCCATATTTCATCATTTTTAAAATTCATTTCAAGGGCACCATGAACACATACAGTAGGCAGTCATTATTGATTTTTTTTTCTTTTCCTATTTTCTATAAGTCCATCCCCCACCTTTGGTGCATTCTCTATTCCCCTTCAGTTTTAGTTGCTCAGCTGTTGATACAGCAGTAGCAGATGAGGGAATATGTTATGGTTTCCTTGGGAACATTAATTAGTTGGCATATGTTATTCACAATAGTATTGATTCAATTTCATGCTCTACTTCTTCAAGTGAATACGAGATGGTATTTATTAATATTAATTATACAGCGTGTCCCAAGAAAAAGGAAACCGGATTTCACGGAAGAAATTTGCTATTGTAATGATCTCCTTGATGGGATATACATGTATCAAAAGTTCCGCTTCTCTTCTTTCATTTGATGCACAACTAATTATTCATATCATACACGCTATGGATCATTTGTTAAAATATTGAAATGCCGATTTACTGAGCTTTTTTTAACCGAAAAAAAATTAAGCATTTAAAGCAATATTTTTACTCTAGAAACAAATACCGGGCCCCTGTGGTCTTTGGTGGGTCTTAACCATTATTACCATATTTCATTGTCCTGTGCATAGTGGGTGTTTGAACACTAAACGAATGTTTCAAGCCCCAAGATTTGCTCTGAAATGCATAAAGCAATGGCCGTCTGTGTACCTAACTAGAAACCAATTCAGAAGCCCCCCCCCCCCCCTCTCTCTCTCTCTCTCTCTCTGTCTACTGTCGCTCCCCCCTTTTTTTGAACAAATGTTTTCGGAGGTCTGTTGTAGATCTACTGGTCGTACACCCATTTCTTATTGAATCATAAGTTGATTATGCTCTTTTTAGAACATGGGATTCCCCAACATAATTATGAAGTACATGTACTAGTAATTTCATCAAAAGAGATTTCGCAATACCAAGATATTGCCAATTTGTTCCATCTGTTACGTACATGTACATGTACATTGACATTGTTTTCTTTTTTTAGAAGGTGGTTTTCCCCAGCTAGCACATTTCACCATGATCTATCGAGAGTCTCCTTTTTTCTGCATTTCATGGCGAAATTGCATTATGATTATAAAGAAGAAAAGTCATTTAGATGTAAAATAATAATAATAATGGCCACTTTAATAGAGAGCACTCGTATCCGTCACGCAGTGACGCTCATGGCGCTTAGACATTATTACCCTGATTATAGCCGAGCCAAAGTTACTAGCGCTCAGGCATATCAGGTAAGAGGGACCTGATAGGGGTAACCTCGCTAGTCATAAGGACCGCTATTCATAACGTGTAATTTCCTATACCTGTAGGATCGCTATTCATAAAGCAAAAAGGGGGTCACTATTCATAAACTCATAAGGACCATTATTTATAAGGATTGCTATTCATAATAGGATAAGAGGGTTGCTATTTATAATCGAAGAAAAGGGTCATTGCTCATTAGGACCGCTATTCATAATGAGTCATAAGGGTCACTATACATAATACAGATAAAGGTTCGCTATTCATAATACCAAATCGGAGTCGTTAATCATAAGGGGAAATACTTTTTATATTATTGTTTATTTTAAGACGCACATTGAATTACGAGTCAAATATCCTTTTCCAGGGGTATCAATTTTTGTTAATTTATATTGCAGAGCACAAAATTATTTCAGATGGCCTCATTAAGTCAAGACCTATCTCTCCAATCACAACTTAATTTTAGTCTTAGTTATATACAATTTAGATGTACTACATGTATTTTCAATGAATGTAATGTTTGTTTTGTCTGTGTGTAAATTCACCTATGGTAACAGCACTATGCATGCTCTATCGAGATGTCGGTGAAGTATTCATAAGAGCAATGACACTGAAGGTCAAACAAATACAATCTGCAGCTTTGCGACACACGCCAAATTAAATTTGGAGATCCCAAACAGACTGCTGCCTGCTGTCATCATATGCTGGGGAAAACCACATATCTAAAAATAACGACAATAAAAGAACAGAGAGAGAGAAAAAAATACACCATTTGGAAAATAGATGGAATGTATTGTGATACACGTTGTCAAGTACTTTTAAGCAATAACACAAAAACAGTTAAATATCTATCTATGAAAATGAAGTTCGCACGTTATTACTGAAATTATCTCCAGGTGTGTGGTTCGTGAAGAAAGATTATAGAAAGCAATGAAAAACCAACTAATACATTTTCTCAGTGATTTTCTTTTCAAATATATAAATATATCAATCAAGCAATTATTTTGTAAAACTGAAATTGTTAATTATTTTAGAACAATTCCAATATCAGAAACGTCTTAAAGTTTTTCACAGCTTTAAGGGGGGGGGGGGGGGGGGGGGGGGAATTATATTTGCAGACCAAAAAATACGCGTTCTAAGAAAAACTTAGTAATGTTATTTAATATACATGTAGAGGTGTGGTCTAGTGGATAAGTCACCGGACTGTAGATCACACAGTACAGGGTTCAATCCCACCATGTCACTAACGTCCTTTGGCAAGACTCTAATCTACATTTGCCACTCTCCACCCAGGTGTAACTTGGTACCTGATATGCTTGAGCGCTAGTTACTTTGGCGGCTCGGCTATAACCAGGGTAATAATAATGTCTTAGCGCCATGAGCGTCACTGCGTGACGGATATAAGCGCTATATAATGGCCACTGTTATTACTATTATTACATACTGTCCTCTGCATTTCTGGTTGAAAAATAAAGAACCAACACTGGGGAACATACTGTCCTCTGCACTTTCTCTATCTCTCTCTCTCTCTCTCCTGTCCTTTCCCTTTTCTCTCTGTTTTAGTCATTCTTTTCCTCTTTATCTTGCTGTTTCCTCTTCATATCCCGGCTCCCTCTCTCTCCCATTATTAATATTCATTTAAATGACACTGATTAATCTGTCATATATTTTTTGTAATATTTGTTACGTTCTCCTGCTATCATTTTCTATTTTATATGATTTGTTTCATGCTAATCACACGAAACTGATGGAAACCAGCCTGTTGACTGGATGTAAATTTGGCCATGAACAAATAAATTCAGCTTAATTTGATTTGATACATTCCATTTTATTTACAATATCGTGATGGACCAAGCAATATTATTGAAATAATTTCTTTATTGCCATAGAAGAAGCTACATCCAAGGATACCAATCCTTATGTTGAACAGAGGAGTTGGCATAATAATTGCCACTTGACTAATTCCCTCGGGTTCGCTATCCATAAAATATGACTCAACGTGAAAAAAGTATACTCCTGAAAGATTCGTGTTTTAAAACTTTTTTTCCTCATTTATTTACCATTGTTCAGAGTGAAACTAAGAAGCGATTTAGCTGAGAACGCGCACATGGACCAAATTTTGTGTAAAGGAAGAGGTAAGGCTGGCCAAAACTGACCAAATGTTCTAAAGAGAAGGGGATGTAACACTCCCCTGAAATATCACCAAAGTGCCATTTGACCAAGCTTTGCTGCCCCAAACTGCTCAGGATGTAGAGAAAAAACTATTTTCTTACATTCCAACCTTAATAAATTACAAGTTTCCTGTTTAATTCTGGTGAAATTTACATATTACAATTTTAAGTACTGTAGTTTTCCTTGGGTCCAATTTAGTGGCAAATGATAATTTCAATAATAAGTTATCAAATTATAAAAAATGTATTGCTTTTTCAAAAGTAGTCAAATAATGTCAGGATTCAGAAAAAAAGGTTTGCGGTACAACCATGTGAGTTGGAATAACTCCACGTTCCGGTCAGAATGCTCTGGCTGTCGTCAGGAGAATGAGAAGAGCGAATAAATCAGCAGAATTTATATATGAAGTAGCAATTCACTTATTAAAATGGAGGCAAACAATAACATCACGAAATTAGTATAGAAAGAAATAGTAACAGTAACATTGAAAGGATAAATAACATCAAGGTACCTGCATTGAAAGGATAAGTAATCATCAAACGAGTCCTTTTTCTGAATTACAACTTCACCATGCAAACCTTCAAATCCTATAATGTCAGGATTATGTAAACACAAACATTGTCCATCTTTACGTGTTTTATAAGGCATAATAGAGAAGCTTGTAATATATTTGTGTAATTAACTAATGGGTGGTATATTTCAGAATGTCCTCCACATAGCCCAAATCAAAACTATTTTGACCGATAGCCAGTAAAGTGTGAAGATGCCGCGGTCGAATGATTTTAGAATTTGACTAGACATGTCTAAAGGTCAGGAGTACGAGCTCTTGCATTGACATGAAGTACTTTGGCAAGGCATCTATATTGCAGATTTAGTGACATAATAAAACTCCAGGGGTATGTTCAAAATTATGCTCCATACAAGAACCCACTATCATTACTTATAACAATATTTTGAAGATCATTTCCTTTTGAATTATACTGCTTTTGGCAGATGTATTATCTATAATGTATGCACATATTGATATACTTGTTTTTGGATATATCACAATAATTTTGCTTAATAAATTAGGGGCGGCGCTTCATTATTTTTTACATGTATCGCTTTTAAATATTAGGAGATACATAATCTTTCTCTTTTTAAAATTTGACTTCATAAGTTATTGTTAAAATCACCTTTTTGCGAGGTCGAACCGCAACCACGTAGAGAAAGTTTGAGAAATTGTCTATATATATTTTAAGTTCTTAAAAGTAACGTGATGATTATGTAGCTATTATTTGCCCACTTCACTCAAAGAGCCAGTATTTATTTTCTTGGTCAGGGAAGGGGGGGGGGGGGGAGAGACTGACCACCCCCCCCCCTTCATGTAGTGGAGGGAATCTTTTAGTTGCAAGTATGTATAGACTCTAATATGTCCATTTTAAATAGTGCTCCAATATCATATTCCACTGAATAATGTAATGTAGTTTTTTTAATTAAATGTATTTCATGTTATTTAATATGTCATACAAAATAACCTGCAGTTTAGGCTGTTTGATAATGAAACGCATTTACTGGTCTCTAAAAAAGTACTCCCCCAGTCTGGATCATACCTTTTTAGTTTTTCCCCTTCAAGTACTTCTGAGCTCCTCACGAAGTTTAGGGAATTCTACTAGGATCAACAAAGTTCTATTTCATTCATGTTTGCATTTTATTAGATCTTGCCAATTAAATTATCGTATATTTTAAGACGCACCGTATTACGTGTCCTTTTTCAGAGGTATCAATTTATATTGCAAAGGACAAATTATTTCAGATTGGCCTCATTAAAATCAAGACCTATCTCTTCCATAACAAATTAATTATATTCTGTGTTATTATACAGTTTAGATGTATATGTAGTTTCAATGAATGTAATGTTTGTTTTGTATGTGTGTAAATTCACCTCGGGTGAACATCATTGTGGTTTATGGAGATTTCGGTGAAGTTTTCAGAAGAACAAAGACACTGAAGGTCAAAAAAATACAATCTGCAGCTTTGCGACACGTGCCAAATTTGGAGATCCCAAACAGACTGCTGCCAGGTAATATCATATGCTGGTGAAAACCACATATCTAAAAATAACGACAATAAAAGAAGAGAGATCAAAATAATACACCATTTGCACAAGTGTGTGATACATGAAAAAGTACTTTTATGCAATGACACCAAAAAACAGTGAAATATTTATCTCTGAAAATGAAGTTGGCACGTAATTACTGAATTTTCTCCTGGTGTGGTTCGTGAAGGAAGATTATAAGAAAGCAATGAGAAACCAAATAATACATTTTCTCAGTGATTTTATTTTCATATATACATACAGTATATACATGTATATAGTACACATAAGCAAATATATTATACAACATTAAAAGCGTATTTACAAAATGAAAATTAAAAAAATAGGTGACCTACGATTAATTAAGGTCGTGAAGTAGTAATAGTAATACTGTGTGAGGTGTGTGTGTGTGTGTGTGTGCTTGTTTGGATATAACAGATACGAAAATGGTAAACAAAATAATATAAAAAATTGTAAATTGTAAATCATTTTAGGACAAATCCAATATCAGAAACGACTTAAAGTTAGCCACAATTTAAAAATGAATACACAAAACGAAAAATGACATGATAATTTCCATAAATATTTGTTATGAATGGCGTAACACTCTTCCTACATCTACATAACTATAAATTGTACCAACCGCATTAACTATACAGTGCTTATAATAAATGGATGCTCAAATTTTTATATTTTCTGATGATAAAACTATAGCGTATGTGATATTGAGATTATCTTATGGTAAAGAAAAAATAGTATCCGTCCAATGATACCTCATTCCTTACTGTGCTTCTGAGCATCAGGGTTTTTAAAAAGTTGTGTCAAAATCCTCTTGTTTCAAGTTTGGGTTTCAACAAAAGGTATGTGTCAACGTGGTCCAAAGCCATTGTGCATTAGTTATTTCGGTCTTAAAACAATTTTGTGCATTTGTGCATTTGGATAGCAAGTGTGTAAATCAACAGTAAAAGCAAACTGAGTAGATAAAATGGAATAAAATGTATTGCACTATCGTCTGTTTAACAAAAATATATTGAAAACAAAATAATGAGAGATAAAAACGTACAAAAGATGAACAAATCAATTAAAATGTATTTGCACATCGGTACCACAATCCTCTTGCTGTATGCATACATATATAATAAGCGTATCTTCCTTTCGGAGCTATGTCTGTTTGCTAAGTCTGGTCTAACATATACCTACTAGCAACCATGGAGAAAGAAGTAGTAGGAACATCAAATATTAAGAAATTAGAAGAAACTATATGCATGATCACACGCACGTACATGATTATTATGAAAGAGAATTGTGACACAACTCGAAAAGGTACGCTTAAGTTGAAATAGATGTAGGATATTGTGCTGTATGTTTACTTCAGTCAAGTAAAGTAAGACAAGAAAAAGTTACCAAATGCATGAAAAGATAGAACGCACCATGAATATGGAAGGATAAAATCAAGATAATCTAAAAGGGAATATATAAAGAATTTAACATCAATCATAATAATGTTTTATATGGAATGATTACATGGTGTTGGGATGAAATTTATAGTTAAAGAATGGTTAATTCCCCATAGACAAGAACTCATAATACAGAGTGATTATGATCCTTCACAGAGGGTGCTTCTCGAAGTTGCAGCGGTAGTAGTAGTAGTAGTAGTAGTAGTAGTAGAAGGATTGGTTTATTTAAGAAAAATATTTGCAGAGTATAAAAACATCGCAAATAATCAATTTGACATGTACAAAATAATCAATAAAAATTGTGTAAGGTATGCGTATATATGTCATTATACTCTCCACATACACAAAGAAGAAGGAGGTAGAGAGCAGGCAGGCAGGAAGAGACATAGGGGAGATCGGGGGTGGGATAAAGAGGAAAGAAGACGAAGAAGGACGTCAACAATGTATGACAAATTTCTAAGAATACGGTGTTAATAAATATACAGACATGGAAAAAAATATTAGACCAAGAATGGTCACTGAAATGAAATGACAGGTGTAAAAGAACAGAATGTTAAAGTATTACAGGGAAATAGTGATATGTGTGTTTGAATGGAGCTACTATTTCACGCTATAAAATCATGTAAACAGATCGAAATGCCATTCAAATACGGACAATGAACACGGTGAATGAGACATTAGGAACCTTTCAATTCATAAGGATGCATGTGTCAACCTTTATTTTGAGATCAGACCATGGGCTCTATCTCCGGGGTTGTATTTTCAACATCTTCTTCCCGGTGTTGCGTTGCGTGCCTTTTCCCTGCAATGGTACAAGAAATATAGAAAACAGTAGAACTTATACAAGGCGCCGTAAAATCAGGACCATCCAGAAAGCTGTCTATCAAAATATATGAAACTGAAAGTAGATTTTCCTAAATACTTGTATTTGTAGGACTTAAAATTATTAAACATGTTGATATATATGAATTTTTAGCTAATTATTAAATTTGGAACATTAGACATATACCATTCGTCTTAATTTTCACACTGTTCAATAGTTATCGTGTTATCACTGGTGTGATAGCCTTTATTGCTCTCCTAAGTTTAATGTGATTTTCCTAGTTTCGCTTCTATTTATCTTAATTCAGGTATATATTATTTATTAGTTTAATGTTTACATTGATCAAGTTCTCCTACAATATGCGAGCAATTCAACTTACATACAAACATAGCCATGACAGCGACAAGACAAATGATCAACAGAAGACTTCCAAACACAGTGACTATCCAAATAGTGGATGCAGCTTGGTTAGGGCAGGTAGATACAAAACAGTCTGTTAAAAAAATTTTAGCATAACTAGGCCTGTTTCGAATAGAGTAAACAGCTTAAATAAGTGCATAGGCTTATTGTACTACCATAGTCAGAATGATGTTTGCATTTAGTAGCTATACCAGGAACGCGAAAGAAAATATATTACTTTTTAAAAACATCACAGTATTTCTCTAAAGAAAATTCGAAATTTCTGTCTTAAAACATATAATGCATTCTCCCGTAACTTGCATGTTATTCATGTATCGAATTCTTTCCTGAAATGTTATACATTTACAAGCGGCATGTGATATTATTAATTGTAGTAAAACAGGTAAACTGAAAATGAATAATATTCTGACCTTTAGGATGCGGTGCCTCATTTTCGACAGAGTAGTTGATAGGGATGTAATATGATGACTTTCCTGTGTAGTTGAAATGCGGGAAGGAGCATTCCACGGTAGTGTTGTGAATCGCATCTGGGACTTTTCCACTTATAGATGTGTTATACGTTCCGTCTCCATTACGAATTTCATAACTTTGATGATTATTTGTGAATTCTAATTCAGGATATAGTAATGGGTACACGTGATCAACCGAACAGTTGATGAAAGATGCGTTGACTTGAATGAAATGTTTCATTAATGGCAAATCCCTTGGTAGCACTGAAAGAGATATTGAGATTAAATAAGGTCGATCGTAATATCGTACGTGCTGGGCAAATTTTACCCGCGGTGGACACTGTAGTTTGTACGACATGTATGCTCTTGTGACAATTCTAGTGGAATTTCAAACTTCAACACTGGACCAAATGTTGTACCCAACCCAAGCTTACTCTAAAACCGATCTACAGTGTTTCCCAGAAAAAAAAAACGAAACCGAGATTTATCCATGTCTAATAATATCTGAATCACAATTATGATTAATAAATGACACATATTTGTAAAGCTTGGATCCTCATCTTTCATTTGATGCCACTCATATGATACGTACTTCGCGTATGAGTGAACAAATACAATATGAAGCAGGGCTACCAAAAAGTCGTTTGTCCAACGATATCTCAATTTCAAAGAGATAATCACATTTCTAAAAAGTTTATTTCTGCCTTTCATATAATACCTCAATCAGGAAAAGTGAGCCAGGGATGACGAAGATACGGTGACGTAAAGTGATGCTTGCATTTCCATGATTTATTAAAGGCTCCCAGATCGTCTCCATTCTGTTACCAAAAATACTCGTTGCCCTGCATTGTTAACTGCATGGTCAAGTAGGTTTTATATAGTTTATATAGTTCCTCACTATCAATCGGCTTTTATCATTTTGTACTCACCGCTTCATTTCGTTGACGATCAGCCATTAGTCTATGGGCCAACGTAGACCCCCCTCCCCCCCCCCCCCCCTTAGGCACAATTTTTTGTGATGTTTTCCTGGTAGCTAGGACCCTCGGCTATCAGAATCTGCCTGTTTGCCATAGAGTAAGTGGTGGGTGTGGCCACCAGGGCCGTTACCATGGCAACGCATCAAGGAAATATAGGAATTTACTAAAATACCTCATATTTCTAATTTAGAAATTTGAAAAATGACTGGTAAGCATCTAAATATATGTATTTTGAGTTTCCTGATTGATTGAAATCAAAATCTAGGTGATTTGAAGTCACGGTCATGTCAAAAAATGGCCGTTACTATGGAAACGGTACCATAAAAAATTTATATTTTGGAAAAATATCTAAACTTATCAGTATAAAATAGACAGAGAGGTGTCTACACAATCTTAGATTATATTTTTCTATTAGCTAGGACCCTCAGCTATCATAATCTGCCTATTTTCCATAGAGTTCATGGTGGGCGTGGCTGCTAGGGCCGTTACCATGGTAACACATAACGAAATACTGGAATTTAGAAAATACCGTATATTTGTAATTTAACAGCATAAAATATATGTTAAGGCCTCTAATATATGTATTTCAAGCTGCCCCACTGATTCCAAACACAATCTGAGTCATTTGAAGTCATGGGCGTGTAAAAAAGGGCCGTTGCTATGGAAACGGTCCCACAAAATGCTGATATTTGTGGAAAATATCTATGATTTATCAATACAACATAGAAAACAACTGTTTGCACAATCTTAAATCATGTTTTTCTGTTAGCTAGGACTCCCAGCTCTCATAATCTGCATGTTTTCCATAGAGTTCATGGTGGGCGTGGCCGCTAGGGCCGTTACCATGGTAACATAACGAAATACTGGAATTTAGAAAATACTGTATATTTGTCATTTAGCAGCATAAAATATACATGGTAAGGACTCTAATATATGTATTTCAAGCTGCCCCACTGATTCCAACCACAATCTGAGTCATTTGAAGTCATGGGCGTGTAAAAAAAGGGCCGTTGCTATGGAAACGGTCCCACAAAATGCTGATATTTGTGGAAAATATCTATGATTTATCAATACAACATAGAAAACAACTGTTTGCACAATCTTAAATCATGTTTTTCTGTTAGCTAGGACTCCCAGCTCTCATAATCTGCATGTTTTCCATAGAGTTCATGGTGGGCGTGGCCGCTAGGGCCGTTACCATGGTAACATAACGAAATACTGGAATTTAGAAAATACCGTATATTTGTCATTTAGCAGCATAAAATATACATGGTAAGGACTCTAATATATGTATTTCAAGCTGCCCCACTGATTCCAACCACAATCTGAGTCATTTGAAGTCATGGGCGTGTAAAAAAAAGGGCCGTTGCTATGGAAACGGTCCCACAAAATGCTGATATTTGTGGAAAATATCTATGATTTATCAATACAAAAAAGAAAACTGTCTGTGCAATCTTAAATCATGTTTTTCTGTTAGGTAGGACCCTCAGCTCTCATATTCTTCCTATTTTATATAAAGTTGGTAATGGGCGTGACCACTGGGGTTGTTACCATGGTAACACACCAAGGAATTTAATTTTAGAAAATAATATATATCTGTAATTCAATATCACAAAAACTAATTTTAACCATCTAACTATATGTTTTTTGGGGTGCCCATTTGATTGCAAGTAGAATCAGAGACATTGGAAGTCACCGTCATGTCAAAACATGGCTGTTGCTATAGAAACAGTATGATAAAAATTGAATATTTCTGCAACTATTCAACACAAAACAAAGAACATTTGTATGTACAGCAAGAAATGGTGTTTATCTGTCAGCTAAATCTGAGTCATTGGAAGTCACCGTCATGTCAAAACATGGTTGTTGCTATAGAAACGTTATGGTGAATTAATAAATATTAGTGAAAAAATCTGTAACTATCTAACACACTTTATAAAGTAAGGGTCTCCACAACCTGAAATGGATGTTTTTCCCCCTGTACGTTAGCTAGGACCCTGGATATCATATCCTCCCTGACTGCCACAAAGGTGGATGTTACCATGGTAATAAGACAGGAAATAACATATATCTGTAATTCAACAACGTGAAAATATTTAGTAGGCATTACATCTATTTCAAGCAGCTCTTTTGAGTGCAATCTTTTGGTGTGCTTTCAAGGTCGCAGTCAGGTAAAACGATTATAATTCTTATTATCCGTTTGGTCTCAAACTGACGCCGATAAGGTGGGTGTGAGCACCAGCCCCATTACTATGGCAACGCACCATCAATTGTTTGAAAATGATATATTCTGTTTTAACAATAGAAAACACAAAATATTGGTCTTGATATACATATCATAAACTGCCTGAGTTATTACAGTCATAATCCGAATCACTTAAGGCCATATTAATGTCAAAACAGAGTTGTTGCCATGGTAGTATTATTATAAAAACTGAGCAATTTAAAAAAAAGTGACGGATTTTTGTTATTACACAGCAGCAATTATGTTGCAAAGACATTTTTTAACTATTCGCCGTGTTCGGATACCTCCGGACAAGACTCGGGCAAGATATGGGTGTCCATGTGGGGGACCGTTGTAGTAACAACAACTGATCATAACTGGTTAGCTGTACTTGAGTAGTTATGCTTCCAACTCTATGCCTTGGCGTTGGGAGGGAGGCAATGGAGGCTTAATAGATGGATTCACCTCAGTCACAGAACCTAATGTATTCATAAGATGATAAACTTGTCGGTCTGTAGCTAAACCTGTCTACTTGAAATAAATCTGAGGAGATTGGAATACAATTTAGCATATTTTCCCCTAATCCTACCCATACGAAATCTGCATGGTGGTCTAGGATTTGGACTTCATCAGAAACAGGGCCAAAGAATTGAACTTTGGGGTGCCTCATCATAGATCAATTCCAGGACTAAAAGTGCTGATACCTGCCTGGAGTTTTTTATATTTGCTAGAAGGTATTCAAAAGAGTCGCTGAGAAGGCCTGTGGTGCAATTGCAGCCCAGCATTCTCATGACTTGCGTGATTGGGGTACATGTATATTAGCCATGGACTTGGTGTGTTGGGGACCATAAGACCTATAAGTTTACATATTGGTTGCCCTTACAGGTAAGCTGCAGTTCTCTTGGCTTTGGAGGAGATATGGCCAATAGTTTGTGATATGGTTCCTCTAATACTATCTTGCCTTAAGCATGGTTGGATAAAGGACGGGGGGTAGCAGAGTTTAGTGGCTAAGTCCATAATGTTGTAAAATTAGTGAACACCAGCGGGTTTGTTTATCTATCTTTTACAGCTTTAAGGCGTTCTGCAGCCTTACTTGAACTGAGTATTTTTTTTTTTTTTTTTTTTTTGGTGTGCGCCTCCATAGGTAGCCCCACTCATTTAGGGCTCTGATTATTTTGTTCTTTTTACTAGGTTCTTGTTGCATTATTTGCGATTTGGTTGTTTATAGAGTATTCTGTGTGTGTCAAGGATCTTGCTAGACATTTTTAGTCGATATTTTGGTAGGTCAGCTACATGTCTCAGCAGTTAAATTCTGTATCATAATACTGTAACCGACTCTGCACTGCCATTTTCAATGTCCAGTGCTGTACACTTCCTTTGCACATCTTTATAATGTGTACTGTACTTGCTTTGTACTTTCAATAGTACCTTTTGTTGTTACACATTATACATTGTACATCGCCTTTGCCTTTGAAGTGCAGTCAATAGTAGCACCTCCACATCAATGGAGGGGTTTAAGATCTGGCATCTCTCCTTTTGTATACCCCTGATTGTATTTTTTTGAATGTGAGCCATGTATTCATTCTACCAACTGATGCTTGTAACTGCAATCACAGTCTACTTTCTTCTGTTTGTAGGCATGTGAGATACTGTAGTAAACCTATTGTATATTATAGCAACACATGTGCATGTTTTCAGTTTGCCATCTTACTATCTGGTGATATTCAAACGAACCCAGGTCCATATAATGAAGTACATGTAACACAATTGCAGTAATTCTCGATCGAATCGTATCACATATGGTGTACATAACATCCACCGGTTAAATAGGAAGCCTAGTCATCTGCTTCCTCTGACTGTTTGGAGAAGGGTATGTGTTCTTGGGATTGCGCGGCGGCGTCGTACTCACCGGGGACGTCGCAGGCGAAGGATTCCACGGTCACAACCCCTTTGTGAGACTTCCAATTGTGAGTCTCAATTTTGTTTATGGAATGCAAGATCCTTGACTAATAAAGCTGATGTAGTGTCAAGTTTGATCGTAGATAATAATATTGATGTGTTAGTCATTACGGAGTCGTGGCTTTCAGGTGACCAGAGAGACGAGCCTACCCTTGCTGAATTGAAATTATCCCTTCCAAATTTTAATATTTGCAATCATCCAAGAAAGACATCTAGAGGAGGTGGCATCTGTGTCCTCTATAGATCTTCTGCGCGCTGTGTTGTCAATGACATTTACAAATCTTTGTCATTTGAATTGTTGGATCTGACAATCCATCTTACTTCTTCATCCACTGTACGGGTTTACTGTATCTACCGCCCACCCCAATCCTCTCGGAATACCTTTACCAGCAACGATTTTCTTGAAGAGTTTTTAACTCTCCTTGAGAGTGCTGCTGTCGCTGTTCACCCGGTCATCCTCCTTGGTGACTTTAATATACATGTAGATGATTTTACTGATAGTTTTGCCCAATCTTTCCTCAATGCTGTTGAAGCCTTTGGGTTCCAACAGCATGTTCAGGGTCCCACCCACCAGGCAGGTCATACGCTTGATTTAGTTCTCAGTAGGAAATCAGAAGATATTATTTCCCATATTATTCTCTTGCCATCTTTGCCATCTGATCACTCCGCAATACTTTCTACCATTAATCTTAAAGGGCCACACAACCCTAGAAGGAAAGTGAGGTTTAGGAAGCTTCGTGACATAGACACCATCTCTTTCCGCCAGGATATTGAACAGGTTTTGTTAACTTCCAAGTGTATTTCTTGTCCTTCAGAAGCAGTTACGTTTTATTATAACATACTGTGTAATCTGATGGACAAGCATGCCCCTGTTAAAACTGTGACTGTTACAATTAGACCCAATGCCCCTTGGTTCACTAATGAGATTAGGGAGGCCAGGAGGCGTAGGCGTCGTGCTGAACGTCGCATGTTGAAGTCCGGCATGCAGATAGACTTGGACCTGTATCGTCAGGAATGTGAGCTGTATTACAGTCAGATCACCGATGCTAAGTCGCAGTACCTGAGAAATAAGATCGCCAATGCGGACACTAAACAGCTATTTAACTTTGTAAAGAAACTGTCCACCCCTTCTCAGTCCTCTATTTATCCTGAACATTCATCTGATGCTGAACTAGCGACCAGGTTCAGTGTATTCTTCAAGAAGAAAATTGATGATATTGTGTCTTCCTTTGCATCTGAACTTAATCATTTGGAGTTATCCGTCCAAGCTCCTGGGAACTCTTTGAACTGTAACCTGAGCGAGTTCATGCAAGTTACTGAAGTACAACTTCGACGTCTTATCATGTTATCACCACCGAAATCCTGCAGTCTGGACCCTCTTCCAACTTGGCTGCTCAAAGATTGCCTTGATGAATTGCTTCCAGTTCTATCAAATATCATCAACACATCATTGTCATCGGGTATAGTTCCAATACCATTTAAACACTCTCTTGTTTCCCCTCAGTTGATGAAACCAAACCTCGATCCTGATGTTCTCAGCAATTATCGACCAATTGCCAACCTGCCATTTGTGAGTAAGCTCCTTGAAAGGATTGTGGCTAATCAGCTAATGTTTCATGTGGACAGTAATCATCTGCTTCCTGTAAACCAGTCAGCGTATCGCAACTTCCACTCAACAGAAACTGCATTGTTGAAAGTGCTTAATGATCTCCTCCTTGCTGTTGATAAGGGCAGTGAGGCTGCTCTTCTTCTCCTGGATTATTCGGCTGCGTTTGACACGCTCGATCACACCTTGCTTCTACAACGACTAAGTAATTACTATTCCATCACAGGCACTGTCATCCAATGGATCAAGTCATACCTTCAAGATCGCACACAGAGTGTGATAATCAGTGAGACTTGTTCAACTCCTTGTTCTCTCAGCTGTGGAGTTCCACAAGGGTCCTTTGCCGGTCCCCTGCTTTTTCTGCTCTATACAGGTCCCCTCGCAAGAATCATCAATCGCCATCCGGGTGTCAACTACGCTATGTACGCCGATGACACTCAAATTTACATTACTATGTCACCTGGTGATAGGATTGCTGCTGTTAACTCACTGAGAGAATGTCTCATGGACATCAAAGCCTGGTCCACTACTAACAGACTCCGTCTGAACGAAGACAAGTCTGAACTCATCCATTTTTCGTCTCAGTTCAGGAATACAGATCCTCTAGCAAATCTAAATACTCAGGATGGAGTAATAAAGAGTTCTGAATGTGTTAGAGACCTTGGCTTTACTTTGGACAAACACTTAACCCTTAAACACCACATTAGAAACATCTGCAAATCTGCATCTTGGGGTATTTTTAAAATAGGGAAGATCAGGCGTCTGCTTGACCAATCATCCGCTGAGCGACTTGTCCACGCCTTTGTCTCCTCTCATTTGGACTACTGCAACTCCCTCCTTGCTGGTCTTCCTCTTTCTCATATATCCCCACTTCAACGTATCCAAAATTCAGCCGCTAGATTAGTCACTCTTAGCAGAAAACATGACCATATATCTCCTGTTCTCCGCTCACTTCATTGGCTGCCGGTCCATTTTCGTATTACTTTCAAGATCCTACTTCTCACATACAAAATCACACATAATCTTGCCCCCATATATCTTCAAGACTTGGTCACCCTTCGTTCCTCCTCTTCTGCCAGACCCCTCCGTTCATCTTCCTCTCTCCAATTATCTTATGGCCCACGTACAAAAACCCGGTATGGCGACCGAGCCTTTTCGTCCATTGCCCCCACCCTTTGGAACAAACTCCCATCCCATATTCAGAATGCCACATCTATCGAATCATTTAAAATCCTCCTAAAAACCCATCTTTTTAAGCAGTTGTAATTTTATGGAGGCGCATACATGTAGTTACTGTTTTGCTTTTATGTTATCGTGTTTACTAGTTTACTTACTTAGACAGACAACCAGTGCGCTTAGAAACGCCCGTATAAAGCGCCATATAAATGCAATTATTATTATTATTATTATTATTCTCTTATTAAAACTTGGTTGACTTTCTTAACAAGTCTGATATGGTGAGGCACTCTTATCTGGCTTGAATCACAGGCTAAGAAGGTCATGGTGAGGAGATTATCCAACCCTCCCCCGGTTTGGTTTTGCAGAATAAGTCAGAACTCAGGATGGAGATATAGGTGTCATCTATACCTCCACCACTATGTTAGAAGAGAATACATTTTTTGCAATACTTGAGTAATGTCTCTATGGTTAGGATGAAGATGATGAGTGAATCCTCACTTCACCCTAGAGGGAATTCAAGTTTACATAGTATAGCTTGGTATGTAGTTCTGAAGTCTGTCAGTGCCTTCTTGTATCTGGTCTTCATGATAACTCTGATTGATGGGTAATCCTCAACCTCATCCAAAGTAGCGGGTGTTGCTGCAAGAGGAATTCTGCTGAAAATGTTCCGTACCTCTAACCAAAGGATGCTCTCTAACTTCTGATTCCTAATGGCATCCATTTATAGAACTCCTTGCAGGGGGGAAGTGGAATACATGTAGCTCTCACTCATGTCAACTGGGTGTGGACACTTATGTACCTCAGTTATCATTTCACAGATGACCGTGAACTCAATACCGACACATTAATTGCAGTTAGCAGTATAGTCAGAAATTAACTTTATAAAAATAATATCACCAACATTATCTTTCGTGTTGTGAAATCACAGAAACATGCCACTTTTTTTCTAAATATAGATTTCTCGATCATAATCTGCCTTAGCAGCGATCATATTTGGATATGATCATTGTCTTAAATGATTAACATTTTCAATGCAATCATTCAGGCTGCTTGCAATGGAGATATCTAGCATGTATAGACTGTTATATATATTTTTTTAAACAATGCCACTTTCTGAAATGCCAATATTTTAAAGATGCTTTTGGTGCTCACAGCCACAGTACAACACCTACCAAGCAGTCAAAGTTAATACTGTAATACGACAACACAGTAGATGAGAGTATCTATAAGTACAGCTTCAATTATGTATAATTAGATGCCTACATTGTACTTCGTTACATTACAAATACATGGTGGAAGCACTGTGGTATATTGGTGAAGGCCTATTACTCTCATACGCGAGCTCTTGGATTCGATCCTTGATCGGTGCTTACATCCCTGGGCAAGGTGTTTTGCCCACATTTGTTTTGCTTGACCCAGATGTATGAAATGTGTACAAGGCAATGAGAGTTGCAGACCAGTAATATTACTGGTGTGGTTATCCTGGATAAGTAAGATCAATTTATTATTTTATCTATTATTCTAAAACTCTGATGTTTCTTGGTGCCTTACCATGGTAGCTACCTTGACAGTCTCACCCACAACCAACTTTGTGGCTACTAGGAAGCTTTTGATTATGATAGCTGAGGGTCCTTGCTGACGGATAAACACCATTTTAGGCTGTACATACACTTGTTCTTTGTTTTGTGTTGAATAGTTACAGAAATATTCAATTGTTATCATACTGTTTCTATAGCAACATCCATGACGGTGACTTCTAATGACTCTGATTCTACTTGCAATCAAACGGGCACCCCAAAATACATATAGTTAGATGGTTACAATTTGTTTTTGTGATGTTGAATTACAGATATATAGTATTTTCTAAAATTCAATTCCTTGGTGTGTTACCATGGTAACAACCCTAGTGGTCACGCCCACTACCAACTTTATGTAAAATAGGAAGAATATGAGAGCTGAAGGTCCTAGCTAACAGAAAAACATGATTTAAGATTGTGCAAACAGTTGTTTTCCATTTTGTATTGATAAATCATAGATATTTTCCATAAATATCAGCATTTTGTGGTACCGTTTCCATAGCAACGGCCCTTTTTTACACGCCCATGACTTCAAATGACTCAGATTGTGGTTGGAATCAGTGGGGCAGGTTGAAATACATATATTACAGTCCTTACCATATATTTTATGCTGCTAAATGACAAATATACAGTATTTTCTAAATTCCAGTATTTTGTTATGTGTTACCATGGTAACGGCCCTAGCGGCCACGCCCACCACCACCTTGATGTCAAACAAGCAAATTATGATAGCTGAGGGTCATAACTAATATAAAAGCATTATCAAAGACTGTGCAGACACCTTATTCTTTCTATTTTGTAATGGTTAATTATAGATTTTTTCAAAAATAACAGCTTTTTGTTGGACCGTTTCCATAGCAACAGCCTTTTTGGACACGCCCATGACTTTAAATGGCTCAGATTGTCATTGCAATCTATCAGGCAGCTTGAAATACACATAATGGGATACTTACCATATATTTTATAGCTACTGAATTACAAAAATGCAGTATTTTCTAAGAATCCAGTATTTTTTATGTGTTACCATAGTAACGGTCCTACAGGCCACACCCACCATCAACTGTACATCAAATAGGCAGATTATGATAGCTGAGGGTCCTAGCTAATAGAAAAACATACTTTAGGCTTGTGCATACACCTTTTGGGCTATTTTATATTTATAAGTTTAGAAAGTTGTTAAAAATACCCGCTTTTTATGGTACCGTTTCCATAGTAACGGCCATTTTTTGACACGCCCATGACTTTAAATGGCTCTGATTATGGTTGCAATCGATTGGGCACCTTAAAATACATATATTAGGATGCTTACCAAGTATTTTTAGATTTGTGAATTGGAATTATATGACTTTTCCTAAAATTCATATTTTTCTTGATCCGTTACCATGGTAACGGCCCTGGTGGCCACACCCACCACCAACTTTATGGCAAACAAGCAGATTATGATAGCTGAGGGTCCTAGCTAACAGAAAAACATCATTTAAAATTGTGCCTAAGGGGGGACCTTTTCGGTTTCTGGCCCATGGCTACATGCATGAAGTCTTTTGTCTTGTTTGTTTATTGCTAGGACAGGTAGCCAGTGCAAACGGATTCGTTCAATAAATCATGGAAATGCAAGCATCAGTTTACACCAACAGAGCTTTGTCATCCCTGGCTAATTTTTCTCGATTCAGGTGTCATATGAAAGGGCAGAAAATGAACTTTCTAGAAATATGATTATCTCTTTGAAATTCAGATATTGTTGGCCAAACGACTTTTTGGTAGCCCTGCTTCATATTGTCTTTATTCACTCATGCATGCAGTATGTATATGAGTGGCATTAATGAAAGATGAGGATCCAAGCTTTACAAATATGTGTCATTTATTAATCATAATTGTGATTCAGATATTATTAGACATGGATAAATCTCGGGGGGGGGTTTTCTGGGACGCACTGTATAACCAACCTAAAAGCTTATTGCAATCAAAACCATAACTCTCATATCTCTAACGAAACCAGGAGCAACAGAAATTGCCGTGTTAGTATTTATCTCACAGTTTCATCAGTTTATCAGTCAAAACGCACAAATTTCAATCTTAAAATAATATTTATTTCTCTCCATTTTTTTTTCATCAGGGTATTAAAATAAGATATACAAAGTAGCATACATGAAATAAAAAAACAGTAATGTGACGGATATCGTTCGGCCAGGAGATGTTGAAAGTAACGGAAGAAAGTCATTTGTGAATTGGCCATCTCGAGTAAAACAGAATTACATTAATAAAAAAAAAATATAAGCATGCATAGACAGTGGGGTAGCTCGGGGTTGGGGATACTCGCCCCTCCCCCTGAGAACAAAACAAAGCAAAGTGTTCCCTCCCTCATCTACTACGCCACTCCACTTTACATGCACTGTGATTTTAAATAAGATAAGTAATCCATCGTAGGCCTACACTTACCATAAACTGTTACATTGGTATCACTCGCCAATGGCTTGGTCTCGTCCCTAGAAACCACAATACATCTGTAAACAGCTTCGTCCTCAAAAGAGACTTCTTGAACCCCCAGTGAGAAGTCATCACTCAAAGTGTACTTTCCAGAAACATTCCTATCACCGCCTGACCACGTTATAATGGGTTCGTCGTCACTCTTAGAATACCCAATGTTCTTTCTCTTGTACCAGAGAACAGAGACCACGGTGGTAACCGTTGAATTATAAGTGCATGGCAACCGACTGTTCCTGGCATATTGCATAGCCCATGTGTTAACATACTCTATCTTTCCTAAAAGAGACAAGAGTATTGTACTACGATATAAATTCCTGTATTGCACTCATAAATCTGTTGTAAATTAAAGATTTGTGATGAGCCTCATTTTCGGCGCTTTGGTAATTTTATTGTAGATATTCATCTAGCATTTCAAAGGTATTTTACATTCATATCATATGCACGGTGACATGAAAGCGAATAGTAAGCCAGTTACATTTCATTAATGGTGACTAAAAATTAGATGAAGTAATAGAAAATATTACAATTGGCCTGGTATTATGAATAAAAAAATGTTAAATATATTTGAAATCGTGTAAAAAAAGGCCTGTAGGTTTCAATGGCTTGAGGCCCTATACCGTGATTAGCTACATGTATGTTAGCCCTTGTTTAAAGAAACATGTTCCAAAAGGTCATGCACCTAACATTCTTCCTATCTGCAACAATATTTCATAAATTACGAAGATCATAGAGAGCCAACACGGGGAAGTCCAATATCGAAGGAATCAGGACACCTACACTAGGTCACAAGATTGTAAACCTACGTCATAATAATCCACATGCATGGCTAGGTACTCAAAACAATTATATACAACAAGACGCTGAAAATAAGTTCTAGATTTAGGAAGCATTACTCACCATAACTAATAAGCTTTATGTTGTAATGGAATATATCTACATGAATATTCCTTGTTACAAAGCACCTATATATGCCTTCGTCGTGGATCGATGTGTTGTAGATGACCAATGCGAAATCTGTGTCAATGCCATAGTTGTAAGTAGTATAGGGTTGTGATGTACCATCCCATGATACCACAGCAGGGTCACCATTCTCAAAGATATCATCCCGACTGCTTTTGAACCACTTTACTCGATGCACCTCATCATCAGGTATATCATGATTGCAGGGGAGTCGGCCATTCGAGTCTTGTTCGACGTATGTAATGTCTAGACAAAGTATTCTCTCTACAAGGGAAGGAAATGATTTTAAATAATGTCTTTGGTTAAAAGATTTACAGTAATGGACTTATAAGTTTGACATTATGACACTTTTTAATTCAGTAATATTCAGTTACATAATAGGCATACAAAATGTAGATAATCATAAATGGTAAAAACAATATTTAACTAATTCGGAAAATCATATGTATCGCAGTAGCAAATAAAAGTAGATAGTTTACAAAAGAGCTAATGAAGCTAGTGTGGGCAGACACATATCAACATGTTTCTACCAATAATGGCCCAGTACAAATATGTAACAGTAAAATATTAAACAATTAAAAGAACTGTAGTAAAACAGGGGGGGGGGGTCTCCTCGGACCAAAAAGGGGCCCCAAAATGCTGAGGATCCTTTTTTTTTTAATTCTTCTTCCTTGTCAGAGATCGTTTGAGTTACAAAGGGGCCAACAAATCCTGAGGAACTTTTGTTCTTGTTTGCTTGTCACAAAATTTTGTGAATATTGAGCCCCCTCCCTCAAGAAATCCCGCCACTGACTCATGGACATGCACAAATATGTAAAAGCCTTTCCTTTCTTTGTAGTGCTTTTTGCAAACATTAAGTGAGCATGTCATTTTGAGACTGGTTGGTAAAGTGTTCCAGAATTTAGGACATGTCTAATAAATTGTTCTTTAAGAAACTGAAGATTTTGCATCTGGGATAATTATAGAAATTTGCAGATGAGCGGATAGAGTAAGAATGGGTTTCAAAGTTATAGCAAAAGTAGCAAGTTAAGGATGATGGCAACATATTTGTATGACTGCAATACATGAACATTGCAAGTCTTAGTTCAAATAAATCAAATATATTCAAAAGTTTGATTTTTTTTCTTCAAACATTTTAATCCACCAGGCTATTTTTTTATTTATATATTGAGTCAAATAAACAACATTTTACAATGCAATGAAACTGATATCTTAAACTCAAATACATTTCTCTCATTTTCGTTTAAATAAACAAAAAACAAAAAAAATGTTATACAGACCCGATAAGGAATAAATATATCTCTCATACTCGTGATATTGAATAATTTTTATCTTCATACTACCAAAAATCGGAATTTTGTTATTTTGTAAAAACAGTTGTTGCTAAATCAAAGTTAGTATACAATTTAAAGCATCATTTCTCTTTTCTTCAAACCCCAAAATTTATCCATTTGGCTGTTTCATTCCAGATTGATTTACTGATCTCACATTCATTAAAAAAATGTACAATGTCTTCCAACTCTTTTTTACAGAACGAACATTTTTCGTTAGCGATTATTTTCATTATAATGTAGTGGCTTGTTCAAGAACAGAATCCTATTTACTGTCTTAAACTGAAAAATATCTTAAACCAATATCCGGAGTAAAACGAAATATCATGATATTTCTGCATATTTGAACTATCAGGGGTATAAAGTAAATAACGTTCCCATTTCGAGCATAATTATTAAGGGTATTAATTTTGTTTTTCCAAGAAGAGTTTTGTAGATGTATCTACATCCTCGTAGGTCATGTACTAGTATTTTAATATGAGAGGGCATTAATGGATCTACGTTTATCACCTTTTTCAATATACATTCTTTATTCACACTTTATTGGTTGACTTATAGAACAATAAGACAAGTAATTCAGTTTCAAGCAAATCCCTTTTTCACATTCTTCACGAGTCACCAAATTCCCCTCATCATTAATCAAGTCATTGATACATCTGATGCCTTTTTCATACTAAGATCTAAAAAAATACAGATTTTTGCCCAATTTGGATACAACTATTTCTCCACAACGGATAATTCAACCAATCACTTCCTTCTGCTCGACTGAACAAAGACAAAACATGAAATACATCTTTCCAAAATGGATTAGCAACTTCATGAGATAATGTCAAAGAATATTCAGCCCCAAACCCAACTACGAATGGTTTTGATAAAAATGACTGCAATAAATGATTAAGATCATTACATATACCTAAAACAATTCTTCGAATCCAGGTAAGCTTTAGTGACGTACTAAAAAACTCAACATCTGGCATTTTTAGCCCCCCTTCTTCATATGTGCCAACAACCTGTTTCCTATTAATTTTTTCCGGCTTATTCTTCCAGATAACATTTAACAAATTCATAGTGACGAAGCTTTTCGACCTGCACTCATCGGGTCACAACGCAGGAATGAGAGAATACAAGAAAATACAAAAGTCAAGGAAGTGTGTGTACAGCGTCCCGGATATGATCCGGGCACGCATATGATCCGGGCACGCCTCGAGGGTAGGTTGCAGCGCTACCTGCTAGATTTGCGTAAGAATGATCAGCTAGCACATAATACTTATGATAGGATCCGCCCGCATGGCTCTCAGCGCCCCCGTATGTATGGCTTACCGAAGACACATAAAGCCAATACTCCGCTCCGCCCTATTCTTTCCATGACTGGTTCAGCGCAGCATGAAGTGGCTAGGCGGTTGAGTGAGCTCCTGCAACCTGTGCTTGAGCGATACTCAACCTATGCAATTAAGGACTCTTTTACATTTGCTCGGTCGGTTCGTGAGATGGTAATTAGTGAATCTGTCTCTTTATGTTCATTTGATGTCTGTAGTTTGTTCACCAACGTGCCACTAAAGGAGACCATTGTTATCTGTGTCTCCGCCCTCTACCATGGTGATTTGGATGAACCTCCTATCTCCGAACCCGTGTTTGTTGAACTAATGAAACATGCTACAAGTGCTGTCGAATTTAGATTTAATGATATCATGTATTCGCAGATCGATGGTGTTGCTATGGGTTCCCCGTTGGGCCCCGTGCTTGCTAATATCTTTGTTGGCTTTCATGAAGCCCGCCTTCATGAAAACATCACTGATCCTAGCCTTACCCCGCTCGCCTACTTTCGTTACGTTGATGATACCTTTGCTATGTTTGATTCAAGCGCTGCGTGCAAGGACTTTCTTACACAACTCAACTCGCTTCATCCGGCGCTTCGGTTTACATGTGAGATGGAGCAGTCTAACGCGCTTCCATTTTTGGATGTACTGGTTGAGAAGAGTGACGGCAACTTCTCACGTCCGTATATCGTAAACCTACGTTTACGGGCCAGTACACGCGATGGAATTCGTACAGTGCTACATCGTATAAAACTGGTTTGATTAATAACTTAGTGTGTCGCGCCTTGCAAATTTGTTCTCCGTGTAAGCTCAACCCTGAGCTTTTTCGCATCAAGCAAATCCTGCGAGACAATGGCTATCCGGAGCTTGTCATTGATCGCGTTGTGCAGCGTACCATTGATTCGCGGGCTCGCCCTGTGTATGGGCCTAATAAATGCCCGGTCTACCTCAAATTACCTTGGCGAGGTAAAGTGTCTGATAAGTATGCGCGCGATATTAAGCATACAGTGTCGCGCTGTTACTTTGCCGTGGCTACGCGTGTCGTGTTCTCTACTAATAGAATGCTACCCGCAGTTCGCAAGGATGTAATGCCTTCCCCCCAAATGAGCAATGTCGTTTATCAGTATCATTGTCGGTGTGAAGCCGTCTACGTTGGCCGTACATCTCAGCGTCTAGCGGACCGCATTAAACAGCACGTACCCTCCGTGGTACGACAGACATCAGCTGGTAGCCGAGAACAGCCGAAGCGTAATTGCAAAACCGCTGCTAGCGTCGCTAATGTTCAATGCCGCAGTCACAGCGACTCTGCTATTGGTCAGCACTTGCTGAATAGTCCGGCTTGTTCCAAGGCGTATAACCCGGCTCAGTTCACTATTGTTGCCCGAGCACGCAGCTTTCAACATCTTCGCTTCTTAGAAGCGTTGTTCATTCAGTCGAGAGATCCGCTATTGTGCCGACAAAAGGAGTTTGTACAAGCGCTTCGATTATTTTAGCGTGCCCGGATCATATCCGGGACGCTGTACACACACTTCCTTGACTTTTGTATTTTCTTGTATTCTCTCATTCCTGCGTTGTGACCCGATGAGTGCAGGTCGAAAAGCTTCGTCACTATGAATTTGTTAAATGTTATCTTTAAGTTTTGTAGTATCAATCGTCTGTTTGCTTATTCTTCCATATAAAGTTAAAGAACTTAACTTTGATGGTTTTCATTAACTTATCTGAAAGGTTTGGAATTGACACAAATGATTAAATTGTGATAACAATAATGATTTAACAACTGTAACTCTTCCAAGAACCGTAATGTTCCGTTTGATCCAAGAAATCATCTGGCGTTTTACTTGGTCAACAATTCTGTCATAATTATAATCAGGTATTTTGTAAATAACAATATGAAAGTCTGTACCAAGTTAACGAAAAAGGTCAGTATGAACAAAATTCACTTGTCTTCCTTCTAGTTCTATATCTTCATTATATTTTGAGGTACCAATCCAAATTGTATTTGTTTTTGGCATATTAATCTTCAGCCCACTACAATTTCCGAATGAATCCAAAATATGTAGTACATTACGGAAACTAGCAGCTGTTTCATCTAGGAACAATACTGTGACATCTGCATAACTGAAGAATCTGAAATTCTTTTGAGCTGACAGAATTTCCTTTCACCGAGTTTCACCGAATTTCGAATTAACATCCCAAGAATTTCCGCACATAACAAAAACAAGTAATGCGAAAGTGGGTCACCTTGCCTACATCCCCTTTCTATGCGAAATCTAGATGTTATTAACCATAACACTAGAGTAAGCATCACTATACAGTATATTTATCCACTTTATGAAAGAACTGCCAAACTTAAAAAAGGAAAGAGTTTTAAACAAAAAGTGGTGAGATATACTATCAAAGGCCTTTTCGAAATCAATCAACAAAATCATACCAGGAACCTTTTCCTTTTCTGTATAAGCAATTATGTCATATAAAATTCCAATATTTTCACGTATGGATAACGTGAGGTAATACATTTTAAAGTCTATTAGCAATTATAAATACAGCTAGGTAGTATTTTATAAACATTCAACAAAGAAATTGGTCTCCAGTTTTTGATAGTGTCTCGCTTTGTCACCTTTAGGAAGTAATGTTATCAAAGCAATATTTTGTGAGTTAGATAATTTTTCCAGAAGTGTAAGCACAGTTCATACTACGCACCATGTATATGCCTGACTCTTCAGAGCAAACTTTGAAAAATTCTACTGTAAATCCATCTTGCCCTGGAGCTTTATTATTGTTCATGTTCTTTAATGCATATTCAATTCCACTACAAGAAATTTCTCCCTCTAATGAAATACACTCTTCTTTTGTTAGACTTTGGAAATGTTTTTCAATTATATGAGAGAAAAGATCTTCTGCATCACAATTTGCATGGTATTTATAGAAACATTCATAATACGAACCAACTACTTTCAAGATATCTTTTTGTTCTTGCAACGCTGTACCATTATCATCAATTAGTTTTACAATTTTTTTTTCAGCTATCCTTTGATTTTCTAGGTTCAAAAAGTATTTTGACGGTTTTCCCCATATTTGCTGCCATTTCAGGTTTCTGATGTCTGAATTGTTCCAATTCTTCTCACAATAATTTAATATATTTTTTTAAATTTAATTCTATTCTCTGGTATCTTTTTTTCTGTTCCAACAGTCTTTCTAACTTAACTATCTCAATCTCAAGGTCCCTTTCTATACTTTCTTCCTTCATTTTCTGTCGAATGGCATACATTATTGTCATTGCTCTCAACTCCATCAACAGCGTATCAAAATACAATTGCCCATTAATTATAAACTTAAGGTCTTCTTTACTGACAATTTCAAATTATATTCCTTCAAGACAGTCAATATCAAGATACTGTAACTTCTTTTACCTTCTCCTTTAATAATAAGTACAACAAATTCAGATTTTTTAAAAAATTAGTTATTCAACTTCCAATAATTAAATCTCTTATGCCATTTGGTTGTCGCCAGGTATAAGATTTTTGTATCAGGATGAAGTTGACGCCATGGATCAACTAAATTAAAATCATTTTTTATCTCAAGGACTTTTACCCCTTGCTTTTTTGTTACCAAGTCGAAGGTAATTAGAAGTATCTAACTCCATACTCTGTACCAAGTTCCAATAACCACAAATAATTTTGTGAGGATCATCGCAATCCAATAACATATTTTCTATACATCTAAAACATTTTGGGTATTCATTATTTGGCCCATATAGTGCAATCAATGATAATCCTAGAAAACCGCATTGGATGGTAAGAGCTACATAGTTTCCATCGATATCACACTTTACTCTTTTTATAACCAATTGTGTATCTTTATCAAATAATATTGCAACTCCTCTTGCATTAGATGATTTATATGATAAGAAGCCTCTACCTCCCCACTCTTTCAATATATCATCTTCCAGTTTATAAACAAAATGAGTGTCTTGTAGGCAATAGATGTTTGCTCCATTCCTTTTTAAACAAGAGCCCCAGGGGGCACGACGCTCGCCTGAGGTGGATCAATTCACATCTGGTGCATGTTCTCTCTAGCACATGAACAACTTTCATTCTTCATCTATAGAGGTATCTTTATACACAATACCAAGTCTGAGCTTCCTACCAAGTTCGGTTAAATTCCAATCATGGGTTTTGGAGAAGCTGAAAATGTAAAAAGTTTATGGATGACGGACAACTTGCCCCACCCCCCCCCCTCCAGTATGTTACCCCCACAGACCCCCTATAGGGCCACCCAGAAAAAAATCTCCATACACAATACCAAGTCTGAGCTATTCCTGGTTCTGGAGAATATGTTTGAAATTTACATAGCTTTTACACTTGGGGCTCTCCCCCTGGGCCCCCTGGGGGCCACATGTACCATTTTAGCACCTTTGGATCCCCTACCCCTAAGGATGATTCCTACCAAGTTTGGTTGAATTCCGATCATGTGTTTTGGAGAAGATCAGAATGTACATTTTGCCTGGCAGCGCCCCCCCCCCCCCCTCCAGTATGTTACCCCCACAGGGCCCCTACAGGGCCATTCAGAGAAATTTCATGAACAACATTCATTCTTCATCTATAGAGGTATCTCCATACACAATACCAAGTCTGAGCTATGCCTGGTTCTGGAGAAGAAGATGTTTGAAATTTACATAGCTTTTACAATTGGGGGCCCTCCCCCTGGGCCCCCCTAGGGGCCACATGTACCATTTTAGCAACTTTGGGTCCCCTACCCCTAAGGATGATTCCTACCAAGTTTGGTTGAATTCCGATCATGTGTTTTGGAGAAGAAGATCAGAATGTACATTTTGCCTGGCAGCGCCCCCCCCCCCTCCAGTATGTTACCCCCACAGGGCCCCTATAGGGCCACTCAGAGAAATTTCATGAACAACATTCATTCTTCATCTATAGAGGTATCTTCATACAAAATACCAAGTCTGAGCTATGCCTGGTTCTGGAAAAGAAGATGTTTGAAATTTACATAGCTTTTACAATTGGGGGCCCTCCCCCTGGGCCCCCTTGGGGGCCACACGTACCATTTTAGCAACTTTGGGTCCCCTACCCCTAAGGATGATTCCTACCAAGTTATTCTGATCATGTGTTTTGGAGAAGAAGATCAGAATGTACATTTTGCCTGGCAGCGCCCCCCCCCCCCTCCAGTATGTTACCCCCACAGGGCCCCTATAGGGCCACTCAGAGAAATTTCATGAACAACATTCATTCTTCATCTATAGAGGTATCTCCATACAAAATACCAATTCTGAGCTATGCCTGGTTCTGGAGAAGAAGATGTTTGAAATTTACATAGCTTTTACAATTAGGGGCCCTCCCCCTGGGCCCCCTGGGGGCCACATGTACCATTTTAGCAACTTTGGGTCCCCTACCCCTAAGGATGATTCCTACCAAGTTTGGTTGAATTCCGATCATGTGTTTTGGAGAAGAAGATCAGAATGTACATTTTGCCTGGCAGCGCGCCCCCCCCCCCCTCCAGTATGTTACCCCCACAGGGCCCCTATAGGGCCACTCAGAGAAATTTCATGAACAACATTCATTCTTCATCTATAGAGGTATCTCCATACAAAATACCAAGTCTGAGCTATGCCTGGTTCTGGAGAAGAAGATGTTTGAAATTTACATAGCTTTTACAATTGGGGGCCCTCCCCCTGGGCCCCCCTGGGGGCCACATGTACCATTTTAGCAACTTTGGGTCCCCTACCCCTAAGGATGATTCCTACCAAGTTTGGTTGAATTCCGATCATGGGTTTTGGAGAAGAAGATGAAAATGTAAAAAGTTAACGGACGACGCACGACGCACGACTCACGACGGACGACGGACAAATTTCCATCGCAATAGCTCAGGTGAGCTAAAAATCAAATAGATCTTTCCTTTTACAGCATTCTCCAAGTTAAATAAATCAAGGTATAATATAGAGATGACACAATATTTTTGGTAAGTACTCTAATTTGTTAAAAACTCCAATATTTCGTGAAACTGTTGTGCTGATATAACTTACATGGTCGTTCCAACAGAACTTGTCATCAATTTGAATTCCAAGGACTTTTGTGTTAGAAACTATTTTACATAAAGCTAATGAAGGTCGTGTGGGCAGACACATATGAACATATTTGTATCAGTTTTTTACCATGACGTTTGCTTCACACATTAGACAAAGGAAGGAAATGCAAGGCAAACGGATTCATGATGGTCTGAAATTATTTCTTTGTTTTAACTTGAGAACTACAACATATGGTTAGGATTGTTTTGTTCAATCGATATGTTCGTACAACAGATTTAGCATTGTGCAGTACATGATAATATGAAAAACACTTTGTGTTATCATGCCACAGGTAAGTATATGAAAAACTAAAGGCCTATATTTTGGAGAGACCCTTGCGTCTTTGTAAACTTAGCACTATAAATAATAATACAAAAAGGAAATATGATATCATTGCACAATTGTGTGGAGTATATTATTCATCATTAAGAAAGTACAAGATGGACGCTTTGAAAAACTGAACTCACCAGTAAAGAGTAAAGTTAATATAATCTGGACACTTGTGGCGGCCATCATGACAATTGTAATCTGAAAAAAAAAAATATAATTCATTTAAATGCCGCCGTGCACAACTGTATAACTGGGAAGGAAAAAAGGCAGAGTTGACGGATCCAGGAGATAGGGGCAATGAGCATCCCCCTAACAAAACCCAACCTGGCATATCTTTAGGTGCGCATTAACCTCGAAAAGAAATATGCTCTATTGTTGTGACCCTGGGAGCAATTAAAGACCCAAAACAGGTATTTTAACAAAAATATAAACAATCCTTGCTTGATTGATTGTCAGAGAATGGAAAAAAGCTATTTTTCTTTGCAATGTACATGTTTAGTTTTGCTTCTCACTTATTCCTAGGGTTTGTGGCCCCCACATCCGACCAGAAAATCGTGTACCTTCCACTGTTCAAACAGATGTAAACTTTAGTCATTTAAAAAAGTAAACGTGAATGTCCACATATGAAAAAAATCTTTCGTTTCTGAAAATGGTAATCCAAAGATGGTAAACTAGCTTTAAAGTTCGTATTGTATATGCAGTATATATGGGTTATTTGGACACTAAAATCTATAAACTAAGTGAAAACTTGCTAGAAGTCATATTATAAGCACGACTCTTATTGGACCAACATGTATGCGGTATTGACTACTCTCTCGATTTCCTTCTCGCTCTCTCTCTATTCTCAATGTTGAGCTAAATTATACCATACATTTCCCAAAAAATCGTTTTAGGCAAATCTAACAGTCATGTACATCTAGTCTCAGTGTAATTTTAGTTTTTCAATAAAAATGATGACGAGCTTAAATCATTTTTTTAATCAATTACACAACATCATCCACTTCAGTATTATGATCTATGAACGGATAACGGAAACCATCATCTCGAGAGTCGTATCACGGTGGGTAATCTGAAATAGTATTAGACCCTAGACGCTAATCGCCAATCAAATAAATGTTTATAGACAAAGCTCTAGGCCATTTTGCATTCCTTTTAGGAGGTTAGTCATCGTTCAATGAGCATTTTATTTTTTCCCATAGAAGTCCCTCAAAGATTAAACCTGTTTTTTTCCGGAACAAAGGATTGCGGATTTCGTGTGGGGTAGCGGGGGGGGGGGGGGGGGGGGGGGGGACGGGAGCAAGAAGGCTTGGGTATTATACCGGAATGTATGTGTATATTTTTTTCTTTCAGTTGCTGGAAGCAAATTATCTTCTTTCGTCTTAATAAAAGCAGCCGATTTTACGCAGGGGCGGCGGAAGTCTTTCAGAAAGGGCATTTTAAAAAAAGTCAATTTTTAGACACTGCTTTTAATACCCTACATGATAATTAATACATCCGTGTTTAACACTTTTTATTTTTTCTTTTCGTGGTTCTATACTAATTACGCTTCATGATTTGTAGTTGTGTGTTATGGTCTGATGATACATCTGCCAGCGAGCGGAACTTTTTTTCTAATATACTGAAGGCCTAGTGTTGTGCATATTTTACAGCAATAATGACAACTACAAACTCTTTTATAGAGCCATTTTTACCTCATCGTTTTTCTTACTCATGCTGCAGTGAGTTTAAATGCATTTGTGATCGCATTGCAACCTGTCAACTTCTCATCATCTTCTCATTTTACATCGATGTCAACATACTTGATTTCTTAATGAGGTAAATTATAAGTGCGAGCGAGCGTACCGTAGTTAGAAAAGAAGGAGATTTATCAGAAGTTAAAGAAAAGAGAGGGAATTATCCGGTTTGAAATGGCGAAATTATCAGAAGGATAAAAGGGTACTTATTAGAGAGAGAGAGAGAGAAACAAACAGGAAATTAGAATTAAAAAGCGCTGTTATAAGATTTGGAAAGGGGCGCTTATCAGATTGACAAGGAAAAGGGGAAAGGGTCCCTGAAAAGTAAAAAGGGTCACTTTTCTGAGAAAAGGGGGACACTTTCCAGGAAAGAGGCATTTTTCCTGTTATTGATTTTTTTTTTTTTTTTTTTTTTTTGTTGTTGGGGGGGGGGGGGGGGGGACACTATGCCCCCTGCCACGCCTCCCCGGAGCGCCACCGCTGATATTACGTATACCTAACGAACGGTTCTGTAGGTTAAGGTTAAGTTAAGCATAGGTCTAAACCTTCTAATGACCACACAAACAGTCAAAATAGGGATATTTAATATTTTCTGCAGCGAGCCTCCTGTCTCGTTTGGACATCTTTCCGAAAAAAGACATAATTGATACTAATTAAGTAGTCAAAATAATTTTCATACACATAATTGCAGCCTACCTGATTAGTGCAATGCAGGTGAGCTAATACATCGTACGTGTAAAATACTGCATGCTAGTGGTCCCATAAACACAATGACCTCAAAAAAACCCAAACGGCTTTTCCCACTGACGATCGTGAGCAGTCTGTGTTTAGCCTTTATTAATCACTGCGACTGTGCTGCTCTGTCGATCCTCGAAACGCGCGGAATAGTGAGTCTTCTGATTGCGGAAGTCGACTCAAATTTTTCATCGCGGTTTCTTTTATAACGAGTTGTAAGGCCTTATTTGGTCAGGGCGTGAATGATTCATAACCTCTTGGTCGTCTTGAATATATGATTATCGATTACGTTCGGCAGTTGGTAAAGGCGACCTGTATAGCAAGCTGATTCACATTCTTTTTCATCCCTTTTCTGCAATAAACATCTTATAGCCAATCAGGTAAAAGTTTATAACCAAAATTTGGGTCTATTTTCCTTTCAGGGGAATGATATCCATCATTGAGTGGTTATCTGCCTCCCAAACCGGATGACTAACTCTCTATTGTATACAGTTGTTATTTAATATATTTGGAAAGGTACAATTGCCTCACTTTATCCTCCTCTCTTCATCCCTATTTCTCTCTGTATCTTCTCCTCTTTCTCTCTCTCATTATTTTATCATTATATAAGATTATCAACAATTTGACTAGAGTGATGAACCGAACCTTCACATGAAATGAATATAAGCAGAAGCCAAAATGAAATTAAAAACAAGTTTACTACATGTAACCTTAACCCAAATAATGAAGTCTGAATTAGTACCAATAAATCTCTGTTAAAAATCAAATGTTTCATTTTTCATTAATATACACATACCATGAAAACCACCATATGACCCAGAACCCTGTGTAGAAGATTTAAGCTAGTATAGCATTTATAATTATTAAGGTTTGTCTGTAACAAATCAACACAAACTGTCTTAGTTTCAGTCAAACAAATTATATCATAACTGCTAAGGAATAAATCCAAAATGCCCTCATTTAATTTACTACAAAGACCATTAATATTGAGACTTATAATAGAAAGTTCAGAGAGGTCCTAAATTGCGGGAGGGTCGGAGATGTCCTAGACAGAAATATCTACAAATAACCGAGTCTTCTTCAGCTTATCGTCCTTCCATCCCAGCTGACTAGAGATCCTCTGGGAATGACAGAATGACTTTTTTACGAAGATCATTTTTGAGAGTGCAATGCAGCTTCCCATTTATGGTCCACACCTTACAGCATCCTCATCCCGCTTCAATACTTTGCACGACCTGGTGCAAGGTGCTCCCCCAACATGTCCTGCTTATGAGGATCGTTCTGGAGTTTCTTTTTGTTTTTCAAGAGGCTGGTGCGCAGGTCTCGACGTAAAAATCAAAAGCATGCATTTTTTTGAAACAATAGGCCTTTCAATATGAAACTGTTGGCAAGAGCGGCGGAACGTCGGGCTGGGACATCAGGGGGGGGGGGGGGGACTATTTGTCCGCCAAACAAAAGGTGCCCCCTCCCCCACTGACGTTCCACCGCGCCTGCCAACAATTTCATATTGAAAGGCCTATTGTTTCAGAAAAATGCATGCTTTTGAAAAATGGTTCCATTAACATGACTAAGAACAATGCAGCAGTAGTACTGAATTTACATAACAGATTTGTGTGTCGGGTCATCTTCAATGAAGATGCTTACTCGTATACAAAATGTACACAATATGCCATATAAAACTTAAAGTGCACCTTTTTTTTGCACTTTGTATCAGAAAATTGAGCATCGATTACCGTTTGCAAGATCAAAATCGGCAAAATATTTCTTGAGATATTTTTTTTGAGATATGCAAAAATGCTAGGTGGGGGGGGGGGGGGGTTACTTTTTTGGTTGAGTGGGTATATACATGTATATATATATATATAGATATATATATTCCGGGCGCGCACGGAACCGTAATCCGGGTTATAGTTTTCTTGTTGCTTTTTAACTTTGGGTTCATTTCATACACTCTTGCTGTTCACTTTTTATTTTTTTTTTTTTTGTGATCGGTACACTTCAGATTTTCGTGAAAGGAGTACTTTCATTAAAGAACTAAGATCTACGGTTTAGGGCGTTGATATTCTATGGAAATTATAACTTTTTTCTTCTTTATATAAATATTTTATTAAATATGATTAATAAAATTCAGAAAATGTGCTTGCATTATAGCGAATATTACGAGGGTCCTTGGAACCTGAAGCAAACCACAGCATTCCCCAAGCAAGAAACTGTCATTGGTTTTGCAAGAAGCGCGAAGTTTCATGTAAAATGAACCGCAACACTATAAAATTCTGCCGTTCGCGAAAATCACTTGCCACGAAAACGACCGTCATCAAAGATTGTGAATGTTTCTCGTTTTTATAATAGCTAGTTGACTAGCCCATTTCGTTGAATAGCGCCATCCCATGTTGTGATCGATAACATCCTCTAGAAGATAAAAATATGATATAACTGTCGAATAATACCAGAACTATATGGTGAGGTTTTATTCATTTGGTCAAAGGAACTTGAGATGTTGGCTTTTGCGTACTTTTGCGTGAAAATATATTATTAATATATATTCGCGATAAAGAATTTGAAACTGCATATTTTGCCGGCGGATCTGTTTTGGACGGAATGATGCTTCGTTAAAGGGCTTTCACATATCCACTCCAGGGCCCGTATGGCGAGTAAAAACATACATTTTGGCCAATTTTGTACGGTGCCCGACCGGCTCCCTTACGGTTCCCACGGGCACCGGGACATTTTGCACCAGCGTACGGGCGCCGCGGTGTTGAGCTGGCTGCTCCCAATTCTCCCGGCCTTAGAAAGCCCGTAGAAGGCCCGTGGTGGCACCCCAGGGGTCCCGTGCGGACTCCGGCCGGTGGCCAGGTGGGCTCCGCAATTCTGCCAATTCTCATGAAAAAATTGACGGGCGCCTTGCGATGCTCAAGGGCCCCTCAAGGGTTCCGGACGATATGTACAACACCGGGCGCCTGCCGTCCGGGGTCCGTTTGATGTAAAAATTGCCTGTGCGACATCGAATACACCCTTTTTGGGTTGTCTTCTTCCTGGGACCTATGGCTTCAGAGTTTTGTACAACGCTTGAACTTGTGTAGAAAGACCTCTCGAATGTACAACGCAACTATAAATACAGGCGGCGCGGACGTCGGAGGACGCAAACAGTGAACTTGAGACTTGAGCTGTTAGCTTTTGCGTATTTGGGGGCGGTAGTATAACATACGCATATATTTACCAGATAAATATTTTTTCAATGCGAGTTTTGACGATGGGTTGGTTTTGGGCGTAATGATGCTTTGTCAACCGAATGTGAAGACATATCAGGGATTGAACTAGCGCCACCTGTTGGTTTAACTAAACATCGAACTATTGAGCAAGTCGCATCCCGGCGAGCAATGAACACCTCCCCCCATAGCGACTATGCATAGTTTACTCAAAAACCACCAAACACTACTGCTATGTGCCCCCCCCCCCCTCCTGAAATGTAAGCAAAGTTAAATGGGGAATGAGAAAAGGCAACTTCAAAGGTGATACGATCGGTAGTTATTAAGCTGCATTTGATTTTGATATAACACAAATGCAATTCAATTTCCTTTTATCAATATCAATGAATGTGGTTGGGGGATGTTTTTTTTGGTTACCTTTATAGACAATTTTGAAATACCAATAATATTCTCTACATATTAGAGAGTTCAATGTCTTATGTAAATGGTATCAAAAACTGATGCTATTTTGATGCTATAATGGTTCGTATGTTTTCTTATGAAATAATTATGTATTTATAATGTATTATTTATTCACAATAGTGTAAAGTATGCAAAATTATAGAGCCTTTCGCTGCAAGGCATTGTTTTTTTAATTAAAAAAAATATTGAATTTAATTAAATAGACTTGATTTCTCCCCTCTTTTATTTCATCGATCTAATAAAATTCGTTCCCTCACCATCTCCATCCCCCCCTCTGATATCGATTTCTCAAATACAAAGATTCATAATAATTATCTGATTTAAAATTGTTTTGTTGTTATTCTTTATGTATAAAAATAATATGGCAAATACGCACATACCCCCCCCCCCCCACCTAACAAAAAAAAAAAAAAAAAAAAAAAAAAATAATGATAACATTTAACAAATTCATAGTGACGAAGCTTTTCGACCTGCACTCATCGGGTCACAACGCAGGAATGAGAGAATACAAGAAAATACAAAAGTCAAGGAAGTGTGTGTACAGCGTCCCGGATATGATCCGGGCACGCTAAAATAATCGAAGCGCTTGTACAAACTCCTTTTGTCAGCACAATAGCGGATCTCTCGACTGAATGAACAACGCTTCTAAGAAGCGAAGATGTTGAAAACAATAGTGAACTGAGCCGGGTTATACGCCTTGGAACAAGCCGGACTATTCAGCAAGTGCTGACCAATAGCAGAGTCGCTGTGACTGCGGCATTGAACATTAGCGACGCTAGCAGCGGTTTTGCAATTACGCTTCGGCTGTGCTCGGCTACCAGCTGATGTCCGTCGTACCACGGAGGGTACGTGCTGTTTAATGCGGTCCGCTAGACGCTGAGATGTACGGCCAACGTAGACGGCTTCACACCGACAATGATACTGATAAACGACATTGCTCATTCGGGGGGAAGGCAGTAGATCCTTGCGAACCGAACTGCGGGTAGCATTCTATTAGTAGAGAACACGACACGCGTAGCCACGACAAAGTAACAGCGCGACACTGTATGCTTAATATCGCGCGCATACTTATCAAACACTTTACCTCGCCAATTTAAGGTAGACCGGGCATTTATTAGGCCCATACACAGGGAGAGTTCGCGAATCAATGGTACGCTGCACAAAGCGATCAATGACAAGCTCCGGATAGCCATTGTCTCGCAGGATTTGCTTAATGCGAAGAAGCTCAGGGCTGAGCTTACACGGAGAACAAATTTGCAAGGCGCGACACACTAAGTTATTAATCAAACCAGTTTTATACGATGTAGCACTGTACGAATCCCATCGCGTGTACTGGCCCGTAAACGTAGGTTTATGATATACGGACGTGAGAAGTTTGCCGTCACTCTTGTGAAGCCGTCTACGTTGGACGTACATCACAGCGTCTAGCGGACCGCATTAAACAGCACATACCCTCCGTGGTACGACAGACATCAGCTGGTAGCCGAGCACAGCCGAATCGTAATTGCAAAACCGCTGCTAGCGTCGCTAATGTTCAATGCCGCAGTCACAGCGACTCTGCTATAAGCCAGTTCGGGGTTAGCGCATGGTACAAATGACCCCAAATATCCACAGATATTTTAGACATGGAGAGTCCCTTTATGTGCACTTCAGAAAAATAACTCTGGGAGTGATAGAGGTGCCTCATGAATAGCTTTTGTTTCCCCCCTTTAAAATGAATACTTCCACCTGGATATCATGGAATGCACCATTAGTGCATAATTGAATAATGATTACATGACATTCATGAGCACATATCGAATATTAGTGTCAGTGGGTTTTAGAATTTGGTACAGATGACCTTTATCTGCTCATGCTCAGATTGCATCTCCGCTTGTACAAGCGCTTTGATTATTTTAGCGTGCCCGGATCATATCCGGGACGCTGTACACACACTTCCTTGACTTTTGTATTTTCTTGTATTCTGTCATTCCTGCGTTGTGACCCGATGAGTGCAGGTCGAAAAGCTTCGTCACTATGAATTTGTTAAATGTTATCTTTAAGTTTTGTAGTACCAATCGTCTGTTTGTAAAAAAATAATACAAATGGGATATTCCACGGCCATCTATACCCGCAGCTGGGCCAACTCGGCTCCAGTAGGTAACAATATGGAGCGTGTTGCTGTGTTGGGCAAGTATATAACAAACTATATGCGCCATATTTTGTATAGATGGCTCCAGGATATTCAGTGAAATAGCGCCCCCTAAGTTACTATCCAAACAGCGATAGCAATACAGCTCCCAGCAGTGTGCGAACCACATCCCAGCCGCTAGATTACCGACCATAAAAAAGAGCGGATCACCTCAACATGTTTCCGTCAACGCTGATCTATTTTTCGACGAAAGTTCCAGTATAGGCCTGCCTCCTCCATGCACATTCATTATAACATGCAGCTCTTGTGGAAGGCAGTATGAGAAAATGCCGCTTTCGTTCAGGAAATATCCCTGAGTTTATTTAACCCCATAATGACAATGGAATAACCCGGAGCAATACCAAAGAAACGTTGTATTTGATTGGCTCTACTACATTGTTTGACAGACGAATGAAAAGGTGTCTGATCCATGCTCAGGTCTCATGTTCACGATCGTTTAATGGAATACCCGTTTGGGTCTGTTCAAGCTTAACCATTGTCATTGTGTTTATGGGACACTATTCATAAGCATTATTGAACTAGTATATTACATGAAATGCAGTGTAATTATCACGTATGCTGCATTTAAGTTTGTAATGCACTTTGACTATTTAACTAGGCCTATATTCCTGTTATTTATTTTTTATTTATTATTGCTAGGGCCCGGGTAATCTTTTCTTAAAGATACCTTTACTTTTTTTTCTAATCTTTAATTTTGTTGCAGAAAATATTTTAAAATCCCGATTTTGACGTGCGTTTGTGTGGTCATTAGGCCTATACTGAAGTCCTAACCTTAACCTACGGAACCGTTCGTCAGATACAAATAAAACCATCTGTACGCTATACGGCACGGAACGGGTAATGGATAATTCCAAGCCTTCTCATCATTCTGGTAGCCCCGCGTGACATCTGCAGTTCCTCCATCGAACATGCTTCTGAAAAAATGCCGTTCATTTGAAATCAATTACACCCACATTGCATATAGCCGTGATCCTCATATATGAGCGACCCAACAAGCGGAATGACAGTCGACGTCATAAAGTGAGGTGCCACCTTTCACGGAGCCTTGTCGCAACATTCGGTAGTAGGTCCATGCATGGGCACAATCCAGCAATAAAGTCCTTCAAACGATGAGTAAAGTTTACCCCCTTGAAAGGAAAATAGAATAGCCCACAACTTTGCTTAGAAAAATTTAAGTGAATCTCAATGTATGCAATTTTCTTGAATTTACAATATGGCAAATTATTTCTATATATATTTCCTGAATCCTCATCTATACGCATGCAATTCTGGGCTGCTATCGTCTTAAGCATTTGCTTATGATAGTTTTGCCCTCTGCATTTGGGTAAATAATTGTACCTACATCATCAAATGTTTTATATAGAATTATATCCATAGTCACTGTATTATTGGTACGTGTATATAATATTATTATCACTGAAAGATGGTTTGCATTCATGATGTAACACTCAATTATTTCTATGTAAGTTTATCGCCTCATCCATTATATGTTACGTTTGAAAGCAACTGTTGTTTACATTGATTATGAAATAAATGCAGAAAAAGCATCTGCAAACAAACACAAATTTTATTTGATTGGCTATCACTACAATTTCATCTGACGAATGATAGGTGTCTTATGCATGCTCAGCTCTCATGTTCACGATCTTCAGTGGGGAATACCCATTTCGGTTTGTTTAAGGCTGCCCATTGTCTTCGTGTTTATGGGACCATATTTAACGAGTGCACTTCCTCAACTGCAGTGCACTTATCACGTAGGGTGCATTTATGTAGTTATGAAATTAGAATACTTCATTAGGTCTACATTGGCTCTAAATTTATAACTAATCAGTCGTGCTTTTTTTTTCTTTTCTTCTCCCTTTATTTTTTCCTTTTTATTATTTTTTTTCTTTTTGATCAGGCCCAGACGATTTATTTTTGAAATACACGTCTGCGTATTCCAATCCACGAACTTGTTGCATAAACTACTGAATATCCCGATTTCGACGTGTTTTTTGTGTAGTCATTACTTAACCCAAATCGTCGAAACAGTTCTACAAGTGAAAGCAGCTACATTGCTCGTGAGAGAAAAAAGAAAAACCGCCACTTTGTATACTGTAAGACACGGGTAACTGGCAATACCTTTTTTTTTTTGGTTATACACCCAAGCCTTCTTATCATCCTGTTGCCGTTCATTCGAAATGAAGTACATCCCACATTGCATATGAAATGAGCGACCCAGCATATGGAATGACAGTCGACGTCATAAACCTGGAGAGGTGCCACCTTTCACTGAGCCTCGTCGTAGGGGAAGCCGGCCATCCAGTCTTTCAAGAAGCGAGCCTTCCCCTTCAGATTAAAACTGGAAACAATGAAGCAAGAACTGACAGCCTAGGTCATAACCAAAATTACAAAACGGGTACTCGTCCCATCGCAAAACGGTTGCCTAGTTGGAGGGTCTTATTTGGCACAAAATATACCACCCGAAGATGAGTAACACCCCCCCCCCCCGAAAGGAAAATGGAACAACAAAGAATTTTAAACGTTCATTTGATTGGCTATCATCAATTTAATGCAGACCGATGAAAAAAATCTGACTCATGCTTTGCTTCTGAACACAATGGAGAAACGTCTTACATCCCTGCTCATGAGATCTAGAAGCATGGACACATTGTACGTTATGTGGCTCTCAGCCAAGAATTACTGCTGAAATAATAACATATTCTTGCGACCACACTGAGGGGCACCCCGTCCTTCACGCAAACGTTGCTTCATTCTCTTCGTCACAATAGAGACCGAGTCATTATCTAACAGGCTAGCTAAGGCTAGCTATACACGCACCAAGATGAATAAGGTTTACCCCTGAGAGAAAAATAGAATAACCCACAACTTTGCTTAGAAACATTTCAGTTGATTGGCTATCACTACAATTTCATCTGACGAATGATGGGTGTCTGATTCATGCTCAGCTTTCGTGTTCACGATCTTCTGTGGGGAATACCCATTTCGGTTTGTTTCGGGCTGCGCATTGTCATCGTGTTTATGGGACCATATTTTACGAATGTATTTCATCAACTACAGTGCACTTATCACGTAAGCTGCATTGCTGTAGTTATGAAATTAAAATACTTCATTAGGTCTACATTCCTCTAAATTTATTACTAATCAGTCGTGCTTTTTTTCTCCTTTTTTTGTCTGTTTATTATTTTTTTCTTTTTGATCAAGCCCAGATAATTTATTTCTGAAATACATGTCTGTGTATTCCTTTCTATGAATTTGTTGCCAAAAATACTGAATATCCCGATTTCGCGTGTTTTTTTGTGCAGTCATTACTTAACCTTAACCGTCGACACGATTCTACAAGTGAAAGCAGCTCATTGCTCTTGAAAGAAAAAAGAAATACCGCCACTTTTTAAGACACGCGTAACCGGCAATTCTCAGGTTTTTTGGTTATACACCCAAGCCTTCTTATCATCCTCGTCGCCCCGCATGACATCCGCAATCCCCTCCATTCATCATCCTAGTCGCCCCGCATGACATCCACACTCCCCTCCATTCATCATGTCCGGGGTAAAAATGCCGTTCATTCGAAATGAAGTATACATTGCATATGTTATGAGCGACCTAGCATATGGAATGACAGTCGACGTCATAAACCTGGAGAGGTGCCACCTTTCACTGTGCCTCGTCGTAGGCGAATCCAGTCATCCAGTCTTTCAAAAAGCGAGCCTTCCCCTTCAGATTAAAACTGGAAACAATGAAGAAAGAACTGACAGCCTAGCTCACAACCAAAATTACAAAACGAGTGCTCGTCCATTAACAAACGGTTGCCTAGGTGGAGGGTCTTATTTGGCACAAAATATACTACTCGAAGATGAGAAACATTTCCCCCCTGAAAGGAAAATGGAACAACAAAGAACTTTTATTTATAAACGTTCATTTGATTGGCTATCATCAATTAGATGCAGACCAATGAAAAAAATCTGACTCATGTCTTGCTTCTGAACACAATGGAGAAACGTCTTACATCCCTGCTCATGAGATCTAGAAGCATGGACACATTGTACGTTATGTGGCTCTCAGCCAATAATTACTTGCTGAGATAATAAACATATTCTTGCGACCACACTGAGGGGCACCCAGTCCTTCACGCAAACGTTGCTTCATTCTCTTCGTCACAATAGAGACCGAGTCATTATCTAACAGGCTAGCTAAGGCTAGCTATACACGCACCAAGATGAATAAGGTTTACCCCTGAGAGAAAAATAGAATAACCCACAACTTTGCTTAGAAACATTTCAGTTGATTGGCTATCACTACAATTTCATCTGACGAATGATGGGTGTCTGATTCATGCTCAGCTTTCGTGTTCACGATCTTCTGTGGGGAATACCCATTTCGGTTTGTTTCGGGCTGCGCATTGTCATCGTGTTTATGGGACCATATTTTATGAGTGTATTTCCTCAGCTGCAGTGCACTTATCACGTAGGCTGCATTTATGTAAAGTTATTTACTTTGAATACTTCATTAAGCCTACTTTTTCTAAATTTAATAATAAGCAGTCGTGTGTGTTTTGTAGGGGAGGGGAGGGGTTTGCTGGGGTCCGGACAATTAAAAAAAATAATATATCTGCGTATTCCTATCTTTAAAAAATTGTTGCCTGTTTTTGTGTAGTCATTACTTATCCTAAACATTTTTTTTAGATACAAGCAAAACCAGCTGCATTGCTCCCGGCAGAAACACCGTCATTTTGTATACTGTAAGACACGAGTAATTGGCAATTCCCAGTTTATGGTTATGCCCAAGCCGTCACAACAATCTGGTCGACCCCAATGACATTCGCAACCCGCTCCATTCATCATGTTCAAAAAAAGAAAAACAAATGCCGTTCGTTCTTCACCAAGAACACCTACATTGCATACAGCCGTGATCCTCAGATATGAGCGACCCAACAAGTGGAATGACAGTCGACAACATAAACCGGGAGATGTGCCACCTCGTCGCAAACTAGCTATGCAGTCCTTCAGACGAGATTCTGTCTGGAACAGAGCATAAATGGAAACAATGAATCGAGAGTCGGCAGCCTAGCTCGTAAACAACGAGCATTCGGCCCTTCTCCCAAAATTTGCCTCGTAGGAAGACTCTGATATGACACTAATTATAATATCCACCGAAAGATGAGTAACATTTCCCCCTGAAAGGACTATAGAACAAACCAGAACTTTATTTATGTGTATTTGATTGGCTATCATTAATTTTTTCTGACAAATGAAAAGAATTTGAATCATGCTTGGGTTATGTTCTGTCATGGAAAGGCGCCAATTTTATGAGGAAACCAAATTAGCAGCAGATCTGGAAACACAATATAGCAACGTCTGCCATCCCTGCTCGCAAAATCCAGGACAATGCACACGTTGTTTTTGTTTTGTTTGGTTTTTGTTTCGGAATGCGGCTCTCAGCGAAGAAGCACTGCTGAGATACATACGATCAGAGGGGCACCGAGTCCTTCCAAAAAAACGTCACTTCATTCCTTTGGTCACAATAAAGACCCAGTCGTCATCTACGGTAATGTCGATCCCTCACTTAGATATAAAGTTTACCCCCCCCCCCCCCCTGAGAGGAAAATATAACAACCCTCAACTTTGCTTAGAAATATGTCATTTGATTGGCTATCACTACATTTTCGACTGACCAATGAAAAGGTGTTTTGTTCATGCTCAGCTCTCATGTTCGTGATCTTCAGTGGGAATACCCTTTTCGCTTTGTTTCAGGCCCCCCTTTGTAGTCGTGTTCATAGGACAGCATTCATAAGCGGTATTTTACTTTATATTCCCTCAATTGCATTGCACTCATTACCTAGGCTTAATTCATGTTTGTTTTGTGTTACGATGTTATTTATGACGTAATGTGGGCGTGTACGAGTAGCGGAACCACTGGCGTAGTCAGGGGGGGGGGGGGGGCACCGGGGCAATGCCCCCCCCCCCCCTATTCAGCCACTTAAAAAAAAAGAGAGAGCAAAAAAGCGGGGGAAGTAAGAGAAAAAGGCCTAAAAAAGGCTCTACAAACCGTTATTTTTCTCTTAAAGTTTGCTAAAACGTCAAGGTTTTCGCGCTTCGCGCGGTAAGGGGGAAATAAGTCTCCTCTCCTTGCACCCAACCCTTGTTACATACAGTGCAGTATTGCGTCCAAATAACTGAAAAGCAGTCAGGGCGTCGAACTATAACTTTCCGCCTAAATAACTGTTTGTTACGAGCCGTTTATCTTTCTCTCAAATTTGCTAAAACGTCAGAGCTTTCGCGCTTTGCGCAGGAAGGGAGAACCCCCCCCCCCCCCACCCTGCACCCACCCCCGTTACATACAGTACAGTATTGCGTCCAAATAAATGAAAAGCAGCCAGGGCGTCGAATTAACTTTCCGCCTGAAAAAACGTGTAACGAGCCGTTATCCTTCTCTCAAATTTGCTGTGAAACAACCATGTATTAATAGTATATTATTAAGGTAAGAACCAGTTTGTTATTAGTACATGATAAAAATGACAAGTAAAAATTGAAAGTAAAAAGAGGAGAGAGAAAGAGAGCTAAAGAGAAAGTCACGTGACGCAGACTTCGGGTCGCCGTCCCCAACATGTTTAACATCGTAAAACACTGCGCATATACATGCACGCTTATACGCGCACATATACTCACATTAAACTAAATTCAAAGATGTTTGTATACAATTTTAAATATTTCTTAACATTTCCTATTTTGAACATCTTTAAAACACTGCACTTTTCAATGCGCGTACATACGCGCAGGCGGGTTCATATTCCAGATATGCTCAGAATTACCTAGGATTAATTCTAAAGGTTTCTTAATACTATGTTTAAAATTCCAAAACAATGTGCACATCCATAAACGCATAATGATTTATGGTTGAATCTCAATATGTTTGCATATCATTAAATTAAGAAAAAACCCCCAGAATATTTGACATCTTGAAACACATGGCGTTGCAATGCCCACAGTCACATGCGCTGACACATTTCATAAATCGGGGGGGGGGGGGGGGAGATTGATAATTATAATAACATATATAAGTCCAGCCGCATTTATACGGGCATGCGCGTTCACATTTCTTATAAATGACCCAGGATTGATTCTGTAGGGTTTTTTTCATAATTATGTTGAAAACACTGCGCCCATACTAGCTCGCATATACGCACATGTACGCTCACATTACATAAGAATAAAAAATTAACTAAGATTGATTCTCAGAATGTTTTAAAATTTTGAAAGTACATGTACATGTATTCACTAAAAAAAAAAGCATCTGTAGTAGACGAGTAAGGCAAAAATATATCCTCCATTAGTGATTTCAACTAAAACAAAATCAAATACCCCAACACGCCCTGTAATCATTTCTTCCTTATATAATCCAATACAAGTCTTCCTTATATAATACAGATACAAATAAAAATCTTCCTTATATGATATAGATACAATTCTTCCTTATATAATACAGATACAAATACAAATCTTCCTTATATAATACAGATACAAATGCAAATCTTCCTCATAATACAAATACAAATACAAATCTTCCTTATATAGTACAGACACAAATCTTCCCTGTATAATGAAAAAACAAATACAAATCTTCCTAATATAATACAGATAAAGATCTTCCTTATACAATACCTATACAAATACAAATATTCCTTATATAATACAGATAAAAATACAAATCTTCCTTATATAATACAGATACAACTACAAATATTCCTTATATAATACAAATACAAATACAAATACAAATCTTCCTTATATAATACAGATACAAATGCAAATCTTCCTTATAATACAAATACAAATCTTCCTTATATAGTACAGATACAAATCTTCCCTGTATAATGCAAAAACAAATACAAATCTTCCTTATATAATACATATCAAGATCTTCCTTATACAATACAGATACAAATACAAATATTCCTTATATAATACAGATACAAATACAAATCTTGCTTATATAATACAGATAGAAATATTCCTTATATAATAAAGATACACATCTTCCTTATATAATACAAATACAAATCTTCCTTATATAATACAGATACAAATACAAATCTTCCTTATATAATACAGATACAACTACAAATATTCCTTATATAATACAAATACAAATACAAATACAAATCTTCCTTATATAATACAGATACAAATGCAAATCTTCCTTATATAGTACAGATACAAATCTTCCCTGTATAATGAAAAAACAAATACAAATCTTCCTAATATAATACAGATAAAGATCTTCCTTATACAATACCTATACAAATACAAATATTCCTTATATAATACAGATACAAATACAAATCTTCCTTATATAATACAGATACAACTACAAATATTCCTTATATAATACAAATACAAATACAAATACAAATCTTCCTTATATAATACAGATACAAATGCAAATCTTCCTTATAATACAAATACAAATCTTCCTTATATAGTACAGATACAAAACTTCCCTGTATAATGCAAAAACAAATACAAATCTTCCTTATATAATACATATCAAGATCTTCCTTATACAATACAGATACAAATACAAATATTCCTTATATAATACAGATACAAATACAAATCTTGCTTATATAATACAGATAGAAATATTCCTTATATAATAAAGATACACATCTTCCTTATATAATACAAATACAAATCTTCCTTATATAATACAGATACAAATACAAATCTTCCTTATATAATACAGATACAACTACAAATATTCCTTATATAATACAAATACAAATACAAATACAAATCTTCCTTATATAATACAGATACAAATGCAAATCTTCCTTATATAGTACAGATACAAATCTTCCCTGTATAATGAAAAAACAAATACAAATCTTCCTAATATAATACAGATAAAGATCTTCCTTATACAATACCTATACAAATACAAATATTCCTTATATAATACAGATACAAATACAAATCTTCCTTATATAATACAGATACAACTACAAATATTCCTTATATAATACAAATACAAATACAAATACAAATCTTCCTTATATAATACAGATACAAATGCAAATCTTCCTTATAATACAAATACAAATCTTCCTTATATAGTACAGATACAAATCTTCCCTGTATAATGCAAAAACAAATACAAATCTTCCTTATATAATACATATCAAGATCTTCCTTATACAATACAGATACAAATACAAATATTCCTTATATAATACAGATACAAATACAAATCTTGCTTATATAATACAGATAGAAATATTCCTTATATAATAAAGATACACATCTTCCTTATATAATACAAATACAAATCTTCCTTATATAATACAGATACAAATCTTCCTTATATAATGCAAAAACAAATATATGATATAGATACAATTCTTCTTTATATAATACAGATACAAATACAAATCTTGCTTATCGTCAATTCCAGCGTAACGGACATGACATTCAGACAGTTTTTTGTAATTCAAAACATCACACAATAGAATTGGCAGTCTCCATACAATTTTTATTGAGTTTATCAGACACATTTGACTATCAGGGATATACTCATGAAATTTCACATCATTTTATTGAACGGTTGTGGAGAAAATGCACTCGTTGTGAGCGTAACGGACATGACACAAAATGGACAAGACTTTTTAACCTACTTTTTATTATGAAAATTCCTGTGAGTTTTGGGATAGAATGAACCTGGTTTGGGTATTAATTAAAACTTAAAGTCATGCTGTAATCATAAATTCATGTTTGAGATTAGTTTTACATTGCATTCTTTTTTTATAGCTCAGAATGTAGCGTAACGGACATGACAGTTTTGTCCACTTTTTGTGAGCGGACATATTTGTTTTATTACGAGATATGGCAGATATTTTATTGTTCATATAGTAAGGTTGAAAGATAGGGACACACATCATAACTGGTATTCTGTACTATCTCATATATTTCTGTAATTTTAGAAGGGTTGGTTTTTCAATGTTTACACAAGATATAAAAAATAAAGCAAACTTGCTTCTGCACCAGCTAGCTACAATTTATGATACATTTTAGTTAATACTACCCTCCATACCAAAACAGAACAAATTATTAGTTGATGCTATGGTGTTTTCTCCTTTATAGGCTAATATTTCTCAGATAGTATTAATATGCTAGCGTAACGGACATGACACCCTTGTGAAGTGAACCATATCTTCACTTCTTTCTTTCAAAAAAACATTTGGCATAAAAAAGACAAAACTAACAGCTCAGTACTACTACCAAATGTTAAATAGTAACACATCTAAGTTATTTTTTGCAGGTTTTAGTGATCTAACAACTATACTACAATGCATGGAATATAATGCTTAGAGTACCACAACAACATACAACAAAGTAGAGCACGTCTCAAGCTTTGAGGCAAAGAAAACTTAATGAACCAGACCTGATCAAAAGTTTGAACATATCATGAAAATGTCCTGAATGATTCACATCAGTTTTAAAGAAAGAAAGTTAACTACATGTATCTGCAACATGCACTAAAGCAGTTCCACAAAACCAGTGTCATTATGAAATGAGGTCTAAGTTATCATGGAAAAGTGCTAGGGAGATGGCCAATAGTGGAACTGCATTGTCTTGGCTTCAGTAATCCACTATGTAAATAAACAGGGACATATCTGCTGCTGCATGTTGGTCATCAATCATGATCAAGATGTTGGAATGGGATTACATAACAGGGCTAGCAAGATCATCTGAAATCTACAGACTTCCATGGGTAAACTGGAAAATCTGCTTGTTGTTGTGTCTTAAATATAACAAGCAGATTTATATTTATGAGTCACTTGTATCTAGAAACATCCCACTATCCTCAAGCAATTGAAAATAATAATCAATCTATTAAATGGAGCCCACAATGTGGTTTCTGCCACTTGTCGTATATAAAGTGTCATGTCCGTTACGCAAAGTGTCATGTCCGTTACGCCATTTGCTTGAAAACTGACAGTGGTAAGGAAAAATGGTTGCTACACATGTAAGGGGATTTAGTTCTAACATAGAAACTGAATTTACAGTAACCAAATACAAATTTCCTGTTGGCTATGAAAACTTTAAGTGAAAAACGTAACGGACATGACACTTCTAATGATAAAGAAATCACACAATTTTGAGGATCAATGCCTCAAAAATTGATGAATGATATAAACATTCATTGTGATTTTCTGTTGATATGTACACTGAACTACTGTTTAAAAGTTGAAGGAGACCTCCAGTAGATTTTAGGCCTTCATTAGAGACAGGAAGAATAAACTCTTCAAAAATAGCCACATTTTTGTGTTATTGCGATACATCATATTACATTTTCACTGGTGGAAAAAAATACGAAAATTTGTCAGTTTAATGATTTGTCTATTGGAAAATGAACATTTATACATTACTTTTCAAGAATTTTTGAGAGTTTAAGTGCAATTGCAAACTTCATTTTTTTACTAAAGTGAACATTTTTCATGGAATTGCCCTTATATAATACAGATACAAATATTCCTTATATAATAAAGATACAAATCTTCCTTATATAATACAAATACAAATCTTCCTTAAATAACACAGATACAAATCTTCCTTATATAATGCAAAAGCAAATTCAAATCTTCTTTATATAATACAGATACAGATCTTCATTATACAGTACGGTTACAAGTCTTCCTTGTATAATACATATACAAATATTCCTTATATAATACAGATACAAATGCAAATCTTCCTTATATAATACAGATACAAATACGAATCTTGCTTATATAATACAGTTACAAATATTCCTTATATAATAAAGATACAAATCTTCCTTATATACTACAAATACAAATCTTCCTTATATAATACAGATACAAATCTTCCTTATATAATGCAAAAACAAATATATGATATAGATACAATTCTTCTTTATATAATACAGATACAAATACAAATCTTGCTTATATAATACGGATACAAATATTCCTTATATAATAAAGATACAAATCTTCCTTATATAATACAGATACAAATCTTCCCTATATAATGCAAAAACAAATACAAATCTTCTTTATATAATACAGATACAGATCTTCATTATACAATACGGATACAAATCTTCCTTATATAATACAAATACAAATATTCCTTATTTAATACAACTAGAAATACAAACCTTCATTATATGATATAGATACAATTCTTCCTTATATAATACAGATACAAATACCAATCTTGCTTATATGATATAGATACAATTCTTCCTTTTATAATACAGATACAAATATTCCTTATATAATAAAGATACCAATCTTCCTTATATGATTTTAATACAAATCTTCCTTATATAATACAGATACAAATCTTCCTGATATAATGCAAAAACAAATACAAATCTTCTTTATATAATACAGGTACAGATCTTCATTATACAATATGGATACAAATATTCCTTATATAATACAAATAGAAATACAAATCTTCATTATATGATATAAATATAATTCTTCCTTATATAATACAGATACAAATACAAATCTTGCTTAAATGATATAGATACAATTCTTCCTTATAAAATACAGATACAAATCTTCCTTGATATAGATACAATTCTTGGTTATATAATACAGATACAAATACAAATCTTCCTTATATAATACAGATACAAATATTCCTTATATGATAACGATACGAATCTTCCTTATACAATATAGATACAAATACAAATCTTCCTTATATAATATAGATACAATTCTTCCTTATATAATACAGATACAAATACAAATCTTCTTATATAATACAGATACAAATCTTGCATCTATAATACCGATACAAATATAAATCTTCCTTATATAATACAGATACAAATAGACATCTTCCGTATATAATACCGATACAAATAAAAATCTTCCTTATATAATACAGATAGAAATACAAATCTTCCTTATATAATACAGAAACAAATATTCCTTATATAATAAAGATACAAATCTTCCTTACATAATACAGATACACATACAAATCTTCTCTATATAATACAGATACAGATCTTCCTTATGCAATACAGCTACAAATCTTATATATATCTTCCTTATATAATACAGATACAAATGCAAATCTTCCTTATATAATACATATACAAATAAGGAAAATTTGCATTTGTATCCGTATTATATAAGGAAGAATATTCCTTATATTATACAGATACAAATAAACATCTTGCTTAAATAATACAGTTACAAATATTCCTTATATAATACTTATACAAATAGAAATCTTCCTTATATAATGCAGATACAAATAGAAATCTTCCTTATATGATACAGATAAAAATAGATATCTTCCTTATACAATACAGATACAAATAAAAATCTTCCTTATATAATACTTATACAAATAGAAATCTTCCTTATATAATACAGATACAAATAGAAATCTTCCTTATATGATACAGATAAAAATAGATATCTTCCTTATACAATACAGATACAAATACAAATCTTCCTTTTATAATAGAGATACAAATCTTCCTTATATAATAGAGATACAAATATTCCTTATATAATAAGGATAAAAATCTTCCTTATATGATTTAAATACAAATCTTCCTTATATAATACATATACAAATCTTCCTTATATAATACAGATACAAATCTTCCTTATATAATGCAAAAACAAATACAAATCTTCTTTATATAATACAGATACAGATCTTCATTATACAATACGGATACAAATCTTCCTTATATAATACAAATACAAATACAAATCTTCATTATATGATATAGATACAATTCTTCCTTATATAATACAGATACAAATACCAATCTTGCTTATGTGATATAGATACAATTCTTCCTTTTATAATACAGATACAAATATTCCTTATATAATAAAGATACCAATCTTCCTTATATGATTTTAATACAAATCTTCCTTATATAATACAGATACAAATCTTCCTGATATAATGCAAAAACAAATACAAATCTTCTTTATATAATACAGGTACAGATCTTCATTATACAATATGGATACAAATATTCCTTATATAATACAAATAGAAATACAAATCTTCATTATATGATATAGATATAATTCTTCCTTATATAATACAGATACAAATACAAATCTTGCTTAAATGATATAGATACAATTCTTCCTTATATAATACAGATACAAATCTTCCTTGATATAGATACAATTCTTGGTTATATAATACAGATACAAATACAAATCTTGCTTATATAATACAGATACAAATACAAATCTTGCTTATATAATAAAGATACAAATCTTCCTTATATAATACAAATACAAATCTTCCTTAAATAACACAGATACAAATCTTCCTTATATAATGCAAAAGCAAATTCAAATCTTCTTTATATAATACAGACACAGATCTTCATTATACAGTACGGTTACAAGTCTTCCTTGTATAATACAAATACAAATATTCCTTATATAATACAGATACAAATGCAAATCTTCCTTATCAATACAGATACAAATACAAATCTTGCTTATATAATACAGTTACAAATATTCCTTATATAATAAAGATACAAATCTTCCTTATATACTACAAATACAAATCTTCCTTATATAATACAGATACAAATCTTCCTTATATAATGCAAAAACAAATATATGATATAGATACAATTCTTCTTTATATAATACAGATACAAATACAAATCTTGCTTATATAATACGGATACAAATATTCCTTATATAATAAAGATACAAATCTTCCTTATATAATACAGATACAAATCTTCCCTATATAATGCAAAAACAAATACAAATCTTCTTTATATAATACAGATACAGATCTTCATTATACAATACGGATACAAATCTTCCTTATATAATACAAATACAAATATTCCTTATTTAATACAACTAGAAATACAAACCTTCATTATATGATATAGATACAATTCTTCCTTATATAATACAGATACAAATACCAATCTTGCTTATATGATATAGATACAAATCTTCCTTATATAATACAGATACAAATCTTCCTGATATAATGCAAAAACAAATACAAATCTTCTTTATATAATACAGGTACAGATCTTCATTATACAATATGGATACAAATATTCCTTATATAATACAAATACAAATATTCCTTATTTAATACAAATAGAAATACAAATCTTCATTATATGATATAGATATAATTCTTCCTTATATAATACAGATACAAATACAAATCTTGCTTAAATGATATAGATACAATTCTTCCTTATATAATACAGATACAAATCTTCCTTGATATAGATACAATTCTTGGTTATATAATACAGATACAAATACAAATCTTGCTTATATAATACAGATACAAATACAAATCTTGCTTATATAATACAGATACAAATATTCCTTATATAATAAAGATACAAATCTTCCTTATATAATACAAATACAAATCTTCCTTAAATAACACAGATACAAATCTTCCTTATATAATGCAAAAGCAAATTCAAATCTTCTTTATATAATACAGATACAGATCTTCATTATACAGTACGGTTACAAGTCTTCCTTGTATAATAGAAATACAAATATTCCTTATATAATACAGATACAAATGCAAATCTTCCTTATATAATACAGATACAAATACAAAACTTCCTTATATAATACAGATACAAATCTTCCTTATATAATGCAAAAACAAATATATGATATAGATACAATTCTTCTTTATATAATACAGATACAAATACAAATCTTGCTTATATGATATAGATACAATTCTTACTTTTATAATACAGATACAAATATTCCTTATATAATACAGATACAAATCTTCCCTATATAATGCCAAAACAAATACAAATCTTCTTTATATAATACAGATACAGATCTTCATTATACAATACGGATACAAATCTTCCTTATATAATACAAATACAAATATTCCTTATTTAATACAACTAGAAATACAAACCTTCATTATATGATATAGATACAATTCTTCCTTATATAATACAGATACAAATACCAATCTTGCTTATATGATATAGATACAATTCTTCCTTTTATAATACAGATACAAATATTCCTTATATAATAAAGATACCAATCTTCCTTATATGATTTTAATACAAATCTTCCTTATATAATACAGATACAAATCTTCCCTATATAATGCAAAAACAAATATTCCTTATTTAATACAACTAGAGATACAAACCTTCATTATATGATATAGATACAATTCTTCCTTATATAATACAGATACAAATACCAATCTTGCTTATATGATATAGATACAAATCTTCCTTATATAATACAGATACAAATCTTCCTGATATAATGCAAAAACAAATACAAATCTTCTTTATATAATACAGATACAGATCTTCATTATACAATACGGATACAAATCTTCCTTATATAATACAAATACAAATATTCCTTATTTAATACAAATAGAAATACAAATCTTCATTATATGATATAGATATAATTCTTCCTTATATAATACAGATACAAATACAAATCTTGCTTAAATGATATAGATACAATTCTTCCTTATATAATACAGATACAAATCTTCCTTGATATAGATACAATTCTTGGTTATATAATACAGATACAAATACAAATCTTGCTTATATAATACAGATACAAATACAAATCTTGCTTATATAATACAGATACAAATATTCCTTATATAATAAAGATACAAATCTTCCTTATATAATGCCAAAACAAATACAAATCTTCTTTATATAATACAGATACAGATCTTCATTATACAATACGGATACAAATCTTCCTTATATAATACAAATACAAATATTCCTTATTTAATACAACTAGAAATACAAACCTTCATTATATGATATAGATACAATTCTTCCTTATATAATACAGATACAAATACCAATCTTGCTTATATGATATAGATACAATTCTTCCTTTTATAATACAGATACAAATATTCCTTATATAATAAAGATACCAATCTTCCTTATATGATTTTAATACAAATCTTCCTTATATAATACAGATACAAATCTTCCTGATATAATGCAAAAACAAATACAAATCTTCTTTATATAATACAGGTACAGATCTTCATTATACAATATGGATACAAATATTCCTTATATAATACAAATAGAAATACAAATCTTCATTATATGATATAGATATAATTCTTCCTTATATAATACAGATACAAATACAAATCTTGCTTAAATGATATAGATACAATTCTTCCTTATATAATACAGATACAAATCTTCCTTGATATAGATACAATTCTTGGTTATATAATACAGATACAAATACAAATCTTCCTTATATAATACAGATACAAATATTCCTTATATAATAACGATACGAATCTTCCTTATACAATATAGATACAAATACAAATCTTCCTTATATAATATAGATACAATTCTTCCTTATATATTACAGATACAAATACAAATCTTCTTATATAATACAGATACAAATCTTGCATCTATAATACCGATACAAATATAAATCTTCCTTATATAATACAGATACAAATAGACATCTTCCGTATATAATACCGATACAAATAAAAATCTTCCTTATATAATACAGATAGAAATACAAATCTTCCTTATATAATACAGAAACAAATATTCCTTATATGATAAAGATACAAATCTTCCTTATATAATACAGATACAAATCTTCCTTGATATAGATACAATTCTTGGTTATATAATACAGATACAAATACAAATCTTGCTTATATAATACAGATACAAATACAAATCTTGCTTATATAATACAGATACAAATATTCCTTATATAATAAAGATACAAATCTTCCTTATATAATACAAATACAAATCTTCCTTAAATAACACAGATACAAATCTTCCTTATATAATGCAAAAGCAAATTCAAATCTTCTTTATATAATACAGATACAGATCTTCATTATACAGTACGGTTACAAGTCTTCCTTGTATAATAGAAATACAAATATTCCTTATATAATACAGATACAAATGCAAATCTTCCTTATATAATACAGATACAAATACAAATCTTGCTTATATAATACAGTTACAAATATCCCTTATATAATAAAGATACAAATCTTCCTTATATACTACAAATACAAAACTTCCTTATATAATACAGATACAAATCTTCCTTATATAATGCAAAAACAAATATATGATATAGATACAATTCTTCTTTATATAATACAGATACAAATACAAATCTTGCTTATATGATATAGATACAATTCTTACTTTTATAATACAGATACAAATATTCCTTATATAATACAGATACAAATCTTCCCTATATAATGCCAAAACAAATACAAATCTTCTTTATATAATACAGATACAGATCTTCATTATACAATACGGATACAAATCTTCCTTATATAATACAAATACAAATATTCCTTATTTAATACAACTAGAAATACAAACCTTCATTATATGATATAGATACAATTCTTCCTTATATAATACAGATACAAATACCAATCTTGCTTATATGATATAGATACAATTCTTCCTTTTATAATACAGATACAAATATTCCTTATATAATAAAGATACCAATCTTCCTTATATGATTTTAATACAAATCTTCCTTATATAATACAGATACAAATCTTCCTGATATAATGCAAAAACAAATACAAATCTTCTTTATATAATACAGGTACAGATCTTCATTATACAATATGGATACAAATATTCCTTATATAATACAAATAGAAATACAAATCTTCATTATATGATATAGATATAATTCTTCCTTATATAATACAGATACAAATACAAATCTTGCTTAAATGATATAGATACAATTCTTCCTTATATAATACAGATACAAATCTTCCTTGATATAGATACAATTCTTGGTTATATAATACAGATACAAATACAAATCTTCCTTATATAATACAGATACAAATATTCCTTATATAATAACGATACGAATCTTCCTTATACAATATAGATACAAATACAAATCTTCCTTATATAATATAGATACAATTCTTCCTTATATATTACAGATACAAATACAAATCTTCTTATATAATACAGATACAAATCTTGCATCTATAATACCGATACAAATATAAATCTTCCTTATATAATACAGATACAAATAGACATCTTCCGTATATAATACCGATACAAATAAAAATCTTCCTTATATAATACAGATAGAAATACAAATCTTCCTTATATAATACAGAAACAAATATTCCTTATATGATAAAGATACAAATCTTCCTTATATAATACAGATACACTTACAAATCTTCTCTATATAATACAGATACAGATCTTCCTTATGCAATACAGCTACAAATCTTATATATATCTTCCTTATATAATACAGATACAAATAAGGAAAATTTGCATTTGTATCCGTATTATATAAGGAAGAATATTCCTTATATTATACAGATACAAATAAAAATCTTGCTTAAATAATACAGTTACAAATATTCCTTATATAATACTTATACAAATAGAAATCTTCCTTATATAATGCAGATACAAATAGAAATCTTCCTTATATGATACAGATAAAAATAGATATCTTCCTTATACAATACAGATACAAATACAAATCTTCCTTTTATAATAGAGATACAAATCTTCCTTATATAATAGAGATACAAATATTCCTTATATAATAAGGATAAAAATCTTCCTTATATGATTTAAATACAAATCTTCCTTATATAATACATATACAAATAAGGAAAATTTGCATTTGTATCCGTATTATATAAGGAAGAATATTCCTTATATTATACAGATAGAAATAAAAATCTTGCTTAAATAATACAGTTACAAATATTCCTTATATAATACTTATACAAATAGAAATCTTCCTTATATAATGCAGATACAAATAGAAATCTTCCTTATATGATACAGATAAAAATAGATATCTTCCTTATACAATACAGATACAAATACAAATCTTCCTTTTATAATAGAGATACAAATCTTCCTTATATAATAGAGATACAAATATTCCTTATATAATAAGGATAAAAATCTTCCTTATATGATTTAAATACAAATCTTCCTTATATAATACATATACAAATCTTCCTTATATAATACAGATACAAATCTTCCTTATATAATGCAAAAACAAATACAAATCTTCTTTATATAATACAGATGCAGATCTTCATTATACAATACGGATACAAATCTTCCTTATATAATACAAATACAAATACAAATCTTCATTATATGATATAGATACAATTCTTCCTTATATAATACAGATACAAATACAAATCTTGCTTATATGATATAGATACAATTCTTCCTTATATAATACAGATACAAATACAAATCTTCCTTGATATAAACCCCTCAAAAAAGTTCTGCAATTCAACTTTGAGCCTTGATATCTTTTTGGCGGCTTTTTAATCATTCTTGATTTTTAGATCATTGGAAAGTTCATTTATCCCCTTCACATCCATGCCCCATTTGTAATGGTTATGTCATTCTTGAATGCACAGCACCCCTGAATGGAGGGCAAAGTCAAAAGTGAAAAGTTGCAAATTGAATGGCTATCTTGGCTATTGTCTATTGCTTTTGTTGCAATGTCGGGTGTGTGTGAATGATGTTGAATGGGTCATGAATGATTCAACAAGTTTATTTCCTGTTTGGTAGATGAAATGTGCCTTGCACAAGCTTTATACTTGGCAGTGCTTACTTTTAAAGAGTAGCTTATCATCGTTGATGGAAACCTGACAGCAGAGAGATACCGAGACAACATCCCATACATGCGCAATCTTGGACCAAACGCCATCTTCCAAGATGACAACGCCCGCCCACACAGAGCAAGGATCATCACCGAATACCTGCAGGAGGAGGCAGTGACGAGGATGGATTGGCCTGCGAACAGCCCTGACTTGAACCCAATCGAGCACCTGTGGGACCAGCGCCAGAGTGACAGATCACACTACACTGGCTGAGTTGCGACAGATCCTTATCGAAGAGTGGAACCTCATCCCACAGCAACGCATCACCAGGCTGGTGACAAGCATGAGGAGGAGATGCCAGGCTGTCGTAGCTGTATTCGGATCTTCTACTCGCTACTGAACTTCTGATCCTTTGCTATTCCACATTTGATGTGCATGTTACTCAATAAAAAGTGCCAAACATTTTGTCATTTGCAAATTTGTGTATTTGTGTTTGTTTTTGTTTCGTTAGAGAGGGGAGAGAGAGTTAAAGAACATGAGTTCACATCAAGAAAGGGGAATGTGTTTGTTGAAGTGAAAAGCAATCCAAGAGAAGAGGAGAGTTTGTGTTGCTTATGTTTCTGTGATAGGGTTACATGGCTGAAAATGAGATAATTTGCTGAGGTGGAAACTTGCAATATTCTGCATGAAACCAAAACACAATATTAATGTTATCACAATCAGTTGCTGATTAAAACACATTCCATCTTAAAACAAAAGAATAATTCCACTTCAAAATCACTGAAAACAATATTTGTCCACCAAACAAGGGATTACAGCAGAAACATGCACACCTAATACAAAATTAAACAAACCAAAAGGAACAAAAACAAAGAAACAAAACCTTTCATTCCAGTTAAGAACTCAGTGTGAACAATAACAATGCATTCTGCAACTTTTCACTTTTGACTTTGCCCTATATTTAGGTGCACTGCACATTCCGTGACTACATAATCAATACAAATGTGGTAACATTGTGAAGGTGAATAAACAAGCTTTACAATGATATCAAACTTGATGATGATCATACAGTTACTAGAGAGATATAAATGCTTAAACTTGAATTGCAGAACTTTTTTTGAGGGGTTTAGATACAATTCTTGGTTATATAGTACAGATACAAATACAAATCTTGCTTATATAATACAAATACAAATCTTGCTTATATAATACAAATACAAATATTCCTAATACAATATAGATACAAATACAAATCTTCTTTATATAATTAAGATACAAATAAAAATCTTCCTTATATAGTACAAATACAAAAACAAATATCAGTACCGGCAAGATTGAAAAAAAAAGTTTGGGTGTTTCTTTCCTTATATGATATAGATAAAATTCTTCCTTATATAATACAGATACAAATACAAATCTTCCTTATATAATACAGATACAAATACAAATCTTCCTTATAAAGTACAGATACGAATCTTCCTCATGTTACACAGATACAAATAAAAATCTCCCTTATATAATACAGATACAAATACAAATCTTATTTATATAATTAAGATACAAATAAAAATCTTCCTTATATAGTACAAATACAAAAACAAATATCAGTACCGGCAAGATTGAAAAAAAAAGTTTGGGTGTTTCTTTCTATTTTGTATTTTTTTTTGGCCTCTTCTTCTTCTTCTTCTCTCTTTCTTTTCGACATCCCTGTGACAAGCGCATTTAATACATCCAATCTGGGTTATTGGACGTATAGACAATAGATATTTATTCATTACTGACTGGCTTCGAGGGTGATAACGCATATGAAGACTCCGATTCAAATCGGGTTACATGCATAAGACTAAGTTCTGAAAAAAAAGGATTTTTAAAAATTTTTCCTGTCCTGCATCAATTTGAATATTATAGGTTTTTTCATTTATTTATTTATTTGTTTTCTTTTTTATGGAACCGAACTCTTCATATATTGCCCAAACAAAATTTTAACAACATTCTCATTTTCAAGTAGGCTAATTACTTTCAGGCATCTTTTTTTATGTTGTTTTCGAGACATGTTTCTGCACTTTAGTTTCATTGCCATATTATTTTTGCATCCAACACGACTCCCATGAGGGCATGTGGTATGTCCCAAAAGTAGAGGAAGTCGGTATTACTTATATTATCTATACACGTCTCTCGGAGTATTTTTTAATAAAGAAAATACAGGCAATAAAATAATGTTGTGTGTGTTTGTGTGTATGGGTGTGTGTGTGGTGTGTGTATTATATTCTTTGCTATTCAAGTCAATCATTCTGAGCTGAGCAATTGTGACGTATATTGTTACTACTCGTATCTATTAACTAAACCTTTGTGCTTTTAAATACATACCCAGTTTAAAGTACTGGGCAAACGCACTTTGTACTGTCGCTAATGAGGAGAGAGGAATATGGATATTATGGACTGGAAATTAAGTACTCACCTCATCTTAACCTAACTGATGAATTATGAATCAATTTCCTACACATTTCTTTTCCTGAGAACAAGAGAGCAATGATTGAAAAGAAGAAGAAGATGAACCGCATCCAGATACAGCTGTTTGACTTAGTACTATGGAGGTAGGTAATGGGCACTGACTGAATCCCCTTTTAAAAAGAATTATAATAACCCCTTTATTTTTGTGTATGTTTTTTTTTTTTTTTTTTTTTTTTTTAGGGACAGCTACTTCACTTGATGTACACTTCAAGGAAATCCACGGAGATTGCCGACTCCCGTGCAAAAATGATGTGCCAGCCAGTGAATTTTATCGGGTAAAGTGGTTCAAGGGCAGTCCAGACAGAGATGATGACTTTAAAAGGGACGGTCGTGCTGTTGTATCGTGGAACAACATTTCAGATCCATACACTACGCAAAACTACAACATAACGGATGACTTTTCACTAGTCATCTACAGTGTATCAGCAGACAACACGGGAGTTTTCAACTGCTACATTACCCGGATTACTGGTCGAAACCCGTCCGAATACAACGTCAAGATGATTGCATACGGTGTGTAAAGTTCCAATATTTCATTTATTCATTTTTTATTTATTATTTTTTAAATTTATTATTGTTTTTTATCTATTTTTGATTATTTATGTATTTATTTTTATTTGTTATGTTTTTTTATTTTTAATCTTTTTCTTTAATTATTCATTTGTTTTTATTTTATTTTTATTTCATTTATTTTTTATTTATTTATTTATTTATTTATTTATTTATTTTATTTTATTTTATTTTATTTTTTTTTTTTTGGGGGGGGGGGGCATTTGCAGCCTGATCAGCCAGTGAAAGAAAATATTAAACAATAAAGAGAGTGTACGTGTGAGGAAAAGGTGTGATATAGGTGGTTGTTCTGATGTCGATGAAAGGGGTGGGCATTACGTAAGACCTGTCCGTCGTAGAGGAGAAGCCACTATCGGTGATTGAAAACATCTGTTACGGGTTGAATCCCCGAATAATGTCAATTTCCCATGAGAACCCACGTTTGTAGTCTTGAACCAAATTTTCTTTTTAAACTTGCATTCTCAGGCACCCGTACACTCACAGTGAAATCCCAGCCTACGTTATAATTGAACATTTCTATTTCTCCCGTTCAGTCAACAGATCTTCTACAGTATTTAACCTTATACTATAATAATAATAATATAGGTTTTCCCGTCCAATTTCGCACTTAGTGCATGTAAAAGTAAAGATAGGCCATTCAATTTTGCCCATAGTGCATGAGAAAAAGTAAATAGGTCATTCAATTTTGCAGATAGGGCAGCCAACAACACCAATCGCCATTCAAATTCGCTGTAGTGCAGCCAAGCTGGTCAATTGCCATTCGTATTCGCTTTAGGGCAACCACATTCGCCAATTGTCATACGAATTCATACATAGTGCAACCAAGTTCGCCCGTGAAATCCCCTCGAGCTAGGTTAGAGCATTCAATTTCGCCATTGGGCATCCAGTTATACAATTTGTGCATCCAATTTAGCACATGTATTTTTTTTAATTTTTAACTTGCTTTTCATGTTCACAATTCTTTCACTTTTAATATGAGCTTACTCTTGTTTTAAGCTGGGGGGAGGGGGGAGGGGGAGGGGTTCATTCTTTTCGTATTCATCACATGGCCCAAGGAGCGGACAAAAGCAACTGTATCAGCTTACTGTCGTGCTCCTTATTTCATATGCATTTTTATCTTTATAAATTTTCTTTCATAATGTGTATTGTCTTGTGTTATTTTGCATCATCTCATCAATTACATGCATTGATTAGAGACTGTAATATAGATTTTCCCGTCCAATTTCGCACTTAATGCATGCAAGAGTATACATAGTTCATTCAATTTCGTTATAGGTCATTCAAAAATTCAAAATCGCCATAGGGCAGTCAGAAATTCGTAATGGGCAGTCAGATTCGCCAAAGAGCAAGCAAAAGTGTAAAAATATCATTCAAATTCGCCATAGTGCATTCAAATTAGCACGGAAGAACGCGTTACTGAAGATAGAACATTCAATTTCGCCATAGGGTATTCATGTTCCTAACTAATGCATCCAATTTAGCTCTGTATTCACATGATTTGTAAACAGTAATTCATATAAGAATAATTATAATTTTGTACATCGTTTGTTAAACATTTAAAGATTAAATTCTTTAGGAATGTCCTCTGACTTCTTTCAACTCATATTTTGCTTGTCGAGTTTCTGCATTATTTATGTTTGAAAGGTCTGTTTGCGCAACATTTAACACTTTATTGTTAACGTTCTATTTTCTATCTGCGAGATCTTTTTCAAACATTCTTTGCGCGTTCTCCCAAACCTTTAATAATAGTGTATGCCACCAATCACCATTCTTTTACATGATGAAAGTCTTAATATGAGATAAAAACAGAAAAAGTAAATATGTTTACCATATGAAAGAAGAAAATCCTGATATCGTACACATCCTATGATTTATAATCAATGCGTGTAATTGATGAGATGATGCAAAATAACACAAAACAATACACATTATGAAAGAAAATTTATAAAGATAAAAAGGCATATGAAATAACATATAAACATACAAAATTTGCTTAAATTTACCAACTAGCCCAATAAGGAGCACGACAGTAAGCTGATACAGTTGCTTTTGTCCGCTCCTTGGGCCATGTGATGAATATGAAAAGAATGACCCCCTCCCCCCCCCCCCCCCCCCAGCTTAAAACAAGAGTAAGCTCATAAAGTGAAAGAATGTGTAAACATGAAAAAGCAAGTGAAAAATACATGTGCTAAATTGGATGCACAAATTGTATAACTGGATGCCCAATGGCGAGATTGAATGCTCTAACTTAGCTCGAGGGGGTTTCACGGGCGAACTTGGTTGCACTATGTATGAATTTGTATGACAATTGGCGAATGTGGTTGCCCTAAAGCGAATACGAATGGCAATTGACCATCTTGGCTGCACTACAGCGAATTTGAATGGCGATTGGTGGTGTTGGCTGCCCTATCCGCGAAATTGAATGACCTGTTTACTTTTTCTCATGCACTATGTGCAAAATTGAATGGCCTATCTATACTTTTGCATGCACTAAGTGCGTAATTGGACGGGAAAACCTATAATATCATCAAGACAATACACATTGTGAAAGAAAATTTATAAAGATAAAAAGGCATATGAAATAACATATAAACATACAAAATATGCTTAAATTTACCAACTAGCCCAATAAGGAGCACGACAGTAAGCCGATACAGTTGCTTTTGTCCGCTCCTTGGGCTATGTGATGAATATGAAAAGAATGAACCCCTCCCCCCCCCCCCCCCCCGCTTAAAACAACGGAGTAAGCTCATAAAGTGAAAGAATGTGTAAACATGAAAAAGCCAGTGAAAAATAAAAAAATACATGTGCTAAATTGGATGCACAAATTGTATAACTGGATGCCCAATGGCGAAATTGAACGCTCTAACTTAGCTTGAGGGGGTTTCACGGGCGAACTGGGTTGCACTATGTATGAATTTGTATGACAATTGGCGAATGTGGTTGCCCTAAAGCGAATACGAATGGCATTTGACCATCTTGGCTGCACTATAGCGATTTTGAATGGCGATTGGTGGTGTTGGCTGCCCTATCCGCGAAATTTAATGACCTATTTACTTTTTCTCATGCACTATGGGAAAAATTGAATGGCCTATCTTTACTTTTGCATGCACTAAGTGCGTAATTGGACGGGAAAACCTATAATATCATCAAGACAATACACATTGTGAAAGAAAATTTATAAAGATAAAAAGGCATATGAAATAACATATAAACATACAAAATATGCTTAAATTTACCAACTAGCCCAATAAGGAGCACGACAGTAAGCCGATACAGTTGCTTTTGTCCGCTCCTTGGGCTATGTGATGAATATGAAAAGAATGAACCCCTCCCCCCCCCCCCCCCCCCCCCCCGCTTAAAACAACGGAGTAAGCTCATAAAGTGAAAGAATGTGTAAACATGAAAAAGCCAGTGAAAAATAAAAAAATACATGTGCTAAATTGGATGCACAAATTGTATAACTGGATGCCCAATGGCGAAATTGAACGCTCTAACTTAGCTTGAGGGGGTTTCACGGGCGAACTGGGTTGCACTATGTATGAATTTGTATGACAATTGGCGAATGTGGTTGCCCTAAAGCGAATACGAATGGCATTTGACCATCTTGGCTGCACTATAGCGATTTTGAATGGCGATTGGTGGTGTTGGCTGCCCTATCCGCGAAATTTAATGACCTATTTACTTTTTCTCATGCACTATGGGAAAAATTGAATGGCCTATCTTTACTTTTGCAAGCACTAAGTGCGAAATTGGACGGGAAAACCTATAATTATAATACATTTATAAAGCGCAGTAACTATCCAACAATTTGTATATATTCTACTGCGCTGCATGAGTTCCTGATATGCTTGTTATTACTTGAATAGATATGCTTTGAGTTTCGATTTAAATCAATCAGTTTAAATTAATTTCGATATTCACAGATAGGGATTTCCTGACTTCCAATGGCAAGTTATTCCAGAGTTTAGGGGCTGCACAAGCAGTGTTACACAGTGTTACTTTTGTTTTTACGAATGGAATTTTGAGAAGCAGAGTATCTTGGGAACTGCAGGTTTCGACTATGTTGATTGACTCTGAGATTCAGCAATTCTCTGATGTACATATGAGCTTGACCATGAAGCGCCTTATATACAATAAGCAAGATTTTGAAAGTTATTCTTTGGCGAACAGGTAGCCAATGCAGATTTCTCAAAATTGGGGTGATACGGGTGAATTTGGAACAGCCACTAATCAGCCTTGCACAAGTGTTTTGAACTCTTTGCAGTATCGATATTTGACAGTCAGGGATCCCATACAGTAGACCATTACAATAGTCCAACTTATTAGTGATGCATGCATGAACAATATCTCTCATAATATCCTTATTTAAGTATTTCCGAATACGTCTGAGATTATAGATCATGTAGTATGATGATTTACAGACATTTGTGATATGATCACCCATACTCAAGTGCACATCAAACTGTACTCCGAGATTCCTTGCATTCACAGATGGTTTGATTATAGAATCTCCAATTGACACGCCATTTAAGTTGATTTTGGATGTCTGTTTAGGTGTGCCAATGATCATTAATTCTGTTTTACCTATCATTGAGCATTAGCCTATTTTTCAACATCCATCCACGTACATAGTTTACGCATGTTTCGAGGAGTAGTACACATCGCTCTTGAGCATGTTCATCAGGTCTAAATGATACATAGAGCTGTGTGGCATCTGCGTAGCAGTGGCAAGATATCTCGGGGAAGTTCGTTTGGACACCTGAAATGAGGTTAGCAGTGCACAAGGTAAACAACAGAGGACCTAGCCTAGAGCCTTGTGGAACACCGAAAGGCACTGAAAAATCATCTGAGATGACCCCATCTACTTTGATCTCTTGATGTCTATTTGTCAGATACGACGCTATCCAATCCAGAGCGACACCATCAATTCCAAAATGGGTATTTAAGGTTTCTAATAAGCAAGAATGATCAATGGTGTTGTGACGAGGGACGAGTTGATGTTGGACGAGTTGTAAAATGGACGTCGAAGAGGAAGAATAGAGTTTTTTCTAAACCTACGACCACGACTTCGCCTCGTTCTTTTGTACCTTGTTCATCGGCTGGATGATGGTGATGATGGTGTGAGCAGGACCCGTAACAAAATGGGGGAATGTTCGGAATCACTATGAAGGCCTCAGGTGAATAGACAAAGGTGAAACATTAGGTACTTTTGGTCTCCATGAAACGCTAAGGTGATAGCTCGCGCTCGTGTTTCGAGTCATATGTATGCGTGCATTGCGTTGTAGTGTAGGCTTGTCGTCGAAGCCTGTGCGAAGACACCGCGGGGTTTGCGTATGTTGATTGTTGGTGGTCGCTGACCAGGTTGTGCGGTTGCACGGGTTTGCACAGGTTTAATGTGTTTGAACCAGAGTCTTGCTGATTATGTTTCGGTGTTTTACAATTGTTAAAACTTTATGTTGGGCTTTTAGTCTGTGCATGCTGGTGTTCTTGCCTTTTGCTGGTGCTTTTTGGTGATAAACGTTGAGACGGGGTATGAGCTCAACGTGGGGTTGTCTCATAGGCATTCAGTTGACGTGTGGTATAGCACGTTGTGTTGTGTGCAGTGCGGTGTATACGAGAGTGTATGTTGCCGTCTGTGCAGGCTGTGATTGGGGCAGAATTCCAGGGCATCTCGCTATGAGATTTTAGTTCGCTTGATTGAGTGAATTTTGTTGGTTGAAGGTATTTCAACTGGGTTAACCGTGTCAGGTTGCCGTGTTTGTTGGTTGAGGTTTGCCAACGGGGTTGACCAGAGTTAGGTTGACAGGAATTTAGGTTGAAGGTTTATTCAACTGGGGTAATCGAGTCAGATTACCAGCTTTGTAGGTCGAGGTTAAATCGGCTGGTTCGACCGGATCGGGTTGTCGGATTTTACGGTTGATTGTTTCAACTGGGGTAACCGAGTCAGGTTATCTGATTTTGTTTGGCTAAGAATTTGTTAGAGTTTCTTTAGCTGTTTCTAATCTTTTCAGCGTTGAGGATTAGGGGTCTGTATTGGCCATGGCGGATTTTTCATTGGAAAAATTTGTGGAATCTCCCACGGTAGAGGAATTGCTGGTCTTGAAGAAGGCTGATCTATTGCAGGTAGCCAATCATTACCAGGTTGCTGAGGTAAAGAGCAACTGGCGTAAAGTTGAGATACTGAGAGCTATTATTCAGTGGTTGGTGGAGGAGGCAGATGTTCTCCCACTTGATGCTTTGAATAGCGTACCTGGTGCATCCCAGGGAAAGGAAAACGCGGAAGAGAAATTGCGGTTAAAAGAGCTAGAGCTAGAGATAGCAAAAGTCGAACTAGAGAGAGAGCAAGTAGTTCTAAGGAGAGAAAGAGCGAGTGCTGAAGAGAGAGAAGAGATTAGGCAGGCTCAGTCTGATTTCGATGTAGCTCGGCACGTACGGATGGTTCCGGCGTTTGAGGAGGAGGAAGTAGAGAAATATTTTCTGCACTTTGAGAAGGTGGCTGTTAGTTATTCGGCTTTGTCCGTTGAAGAAGCGGGTCAGTATGACACAGTAAAAGATGCTGTATTGCATGCTTATGAGCTAGTACCAGAAGCCTACCGACAACAATTTCGGAAATCGCGAAAAGATGAGTCACAGACACATCTAGAATTTGCTAGGCGCAAGGAACAGTTGTTCGATAGATGGAGTTCTTCGCTCCATGTCAAGAACTTTGCGGATCTTCGAGAAATCATACTTCTTGAAGAGTTCAAAAGAAGTGTTCACATTGATGTTCGATTGCATTTAGAAGCGCAGCGAATAGGAACACTTAGTGAAGCAGCCCGTGTTGCTGATGATTTTGTGCTGACACACAGAACCACAAACAAAGTTTCTAGTGAAACAAAGAAAACTGGAAAGTGGAACAAAAACAAGAAAAATGGTTCAGCACATGTCAACGATGAAGTCAAATGACAGTTTAACGGAGAACAAGGAAAAGCTTGTGAAAAGAAATGCTTTGCATGTCAAAAGGTTGGGCACTTTAAGGCGAAGTGTCCTACACTTCGAGCGAAGTCAAGTGAAGCTAGCGCACATCCGAATGCATTTGTGAAAAATTTGTCAGATTCACAGCGTAGGATTGAACCGGTAGACTTAGAGAAAGTGAAAAAGCAGTATGAGCCATTTGTATCTGTAGGATTTGTGTCCTTATCTGAGAGTGATGAGGCTAGGAGAGTGAAAGTGTTGAGAGATACTGGTTCTTCTCAGTCCATGATTTTGGAAAGTGTTTTACCCTTTGGTGAGAGTTCTTCTGTTGGTGCAAGTGTGTTGCTCAAGGGCATTGGAGATGGTTTTGTGGAAGCCCCCCTTCATGAGGTAGACTTGAATTCAGGCCTTGTTTCTGGTGTTGTGAAGATGGCCGTTAGACCATCACTTCCTATCGAGGATGTGTCCATCATATTAGGCAATGATCTTGCTGGTGAGAGAGTCAGGTCATGTCCAGTAGTGAGTTCACGTCCTTGTGACAGTAGTGAGACAGATCAGTTGGTTGCAGAATTTCCCTCTGTGTTCCCGTCGTGTGCTGTAACTCGTTCAATGGCAAAGAGAGTAGAGTCTGAGAAGGAGTCTAGTGAGATAGATGTTGACTTGGGAGATTCTTTCTTTTGTCGTTTGGTTGAGGGTGAGTCCAAATCAAATGAGGATGAGAGTGCACGAGAGACGCATGGTGAAGGAAGTAATCAGAAGTCTGAACCAATTTTGTCTAAGAGAAAGTTGCAAGAGAAGCAACAAAAAGATCCTCAGTTGATTTCTTTGGGTGAGAGAGTTGTTTCTGAGGAGGAGGCATTGACTGTGCCTGTTTGTTATTACAAGAAAGCAGGTGTGCTCATGAGAAAGTGGAGGCCACCAGATGTTCCTGCAGATGAAGTGTGGAAAGAAGTCCACCAGATTGTAGTCCCTTTTACATACAGGCAGGACATAATTAGCCTTGCTCATGAAGCTCCACTTGCAGGTCACTTAGGAGTTCACAAAACTCAGGAGAAAATTTCTTCTGGCCTGGTCTGCAAAAGGATGTTGCGAATTTTTGCAGAAGCTGCCATGTGTGTCAGGTTGTAGGCAAACCAAACCAGAAAATACCGGCAGCACCGCTGAAGCCAATACCGGCCTTCGATGAGACGTTTTTTTAGGATTATAGTGGATTGCGTAGGTCCTCTTCCAAGGACAAAGGCAGGCAATGAATTGACAATCATGTGCGCTGCGACAAGATATACCGAAGCGATACCACTTAGGCGCATTACAGCGAAACATGTAACCAAGTCATTAGTGAAATTCTTCACTACTGTAGGACTACCAAAGACTGTACAGTCTGATCAAGGATCAAACTTTATGTCTAAGGTGTTCAAACAGGTGTTACAGCAGTTAGGGATTGAGCATGTAACTTCAAGTGCATATCATCCAGAGTCTCAGGGAGCATTGGAGAGGTTTCACCAAACCCTCAAGAACATGCTGAAGACTTATTGTCTTGAGACAGAGAAGGACTGGGATGAGGGAGTCCCATTGTTACTCTTTGCTATGAGAGAGTCTGTTCAAGAGTCTTTAGGTTTCAGCCCTTTTGAGTTAGTGTATGGACATGAAGTCCGTGGACCCCTCAAGTTGTTGAAAGAACGGTTGTTGTCGGACGATGAGGACGTGAATTTGTTGGACTATGTTTCTACTTTCCGCGAAAGATTGAATCGCGCTTGTGAGGTTGCTAGACAGAATCTGTCTGACTCTCAGGAGAGGATGAAGTCCTGGTATGACAGAAAATCCAAGGAAAGGAACTTCAAGGAAGGTGATGAAGTCTTGGTGTTGTTGCCCTTGGTTGGTCATTCTCTGCAGGCTAGATTTTCTGGACCGTATGTCATTGCTAAGAGAATTGGTGATGTTAACTATGTCGTAAAAACTCCGGATAGGCAGAAGAAAAGGCGTGTATGTCATGTGAATATGCTGAAGCCGTACATTCGGAGAGGTGATGAAGAGAAAGCACAACCAGTGTTGAGTGCTGTAGAATCTAATCCAAAGAGTGAAGAAGAAGAAATGTGCAAGATTGAAAGAGAGGAACCATGTGTGAAATTGAAAAATTCAGAGGTTCTAGCACATATTGATGACAAACTAACCCACTTGTCTGAGAAGGAGAGGAAGGATGTGAAAGAGTTGTTGAGTGAGTATCCGCAATTGTTTGCAGATGTCCCCTCTCGAACAGATGCTGTTGAGCATGATGTTGATGTGGGAGATACTACCCCAATCAAACAGGCACCATATCGGGCCATGTGCATGGTCTTCTCCATGTATCCTGGTTCCAAAACCAGATAGATCATATCGTTTCTGTACCGACTACAGAAAAGTCAATGCGTGTACAAAAACAGATTCATTCCCCATTCCGCGCGTAGATGATTGTATTGACCGTATAGGCAAAGCAAAGTATGTGAGCAAATTCGATCTACTGAAAGGTTATTGGCAGATCCCCTTGACCAAGAGAGCGCAAGAGATTTCCGCATTTGCTACACCGCAAGGCCTATTTCATTACACCGTGATGCCTTTCGGCATGAAAAACGCGCCGGCTACATTCCAAAGACTCGTGAATAGTCTTGTTTCAAGTCTTGAAGGCTGTGAAGCTTATATTGATGACTTAGTTGTGTATAGTGAAGATTGGGATGTTCATGTACAGAGAATCAGAGAGTTGTTCAGAAGGTTGGCTGCTGCCAAAATGACAGTGAATCTGGCAAAGAGTGAGTTTGGAGGTGCTAGTGTTAGTTTCCTGGGTCATGTTGTTGGCTCTGGTCACGTTCAACCACTCTCTGCGAAGGTAGAAGCAATTCTGGCTTTCCCGACTCCAACCAACCGGAAGGAACTGATGCGGTTTCTGGGCATGGCAGGCTACTATAGACGGTTCTGCCATAACTTCTCTGATGTCGTGGCTCCGCTAACCAATCTACTACGCAAAGAAGTGACGTTCGTCTGGTCCAGTGACTGTAAGAGTGCTTTCGACCAGGTGAAAGCTCTCTTATCTACCAATCCTGTGTTGATGGCTCCAGACTTCAACCAGCCGTTCAGCCTGATGGTGGACGCTAGTGATGTTGGCGCTGGTGCTGTGCTAACTCAGAAGGACGCAGAAGGAGTCGACAGACCTATATCCTTCTTTTCTAAGAAGTTTTCCCCTAGTCAGAAGAACTATTCGACTGTTGAGAAAGAGACTCTATCAATGATCCTAGCACTTGAACATTTCAGCGTGTATGTTCATGGATCGCAGTACCCAGTCAGAGTATTGACGGATCATAACCCACTGACATTTCTTAGTAAAATGAAACACAAAAACCAGAGATTGACACGTTGGAGCTTGTTGCTGCAAGAGTATAACTTGAACATTGAGCACATTGCAGGAAAGAACAATGTTATTGCAGATGCTCTATCTCGTGTGTGAACTTGAACTTAATCTCTGTGAAATTACATGGAAAGTGGACTTACCTTATGTGAGATACTTCGTGAACATTTGAGCAGTTTATTGATATGAACTGGAATTCAATGTGGAGAAGAAAAACAGAAATTTGAACTTGATAATCAGAGACTGATTGGACTCAGTGAAGCAATTTTCTTCCTGTGTTTGCTTTTTTCTGAGAATATATTGCATATCTTTATGTATTTCTGAAAGTGAAATGATTAGTATTTTCTGTTGTGAAGAGTTTAACATGCATGACAACATTCTGGTGTTAAATTCCCTTTTCGATTTTACAAAAGAAACAAAAAACAAAAGAGAAAAGTTAGTTCTCGTTTTGGTTATGCATGTGTGTCACTTTCAAAACAGGAAATAAGATTTGATTTTTTTCATGTTTCATTGAAAAAATGTTGTTTGTTGACAATTGTATTATTGGAACCAAAGAGAAAAGGTATTCTCTTGTATTTTGGTCCCTTGAAGATGAAAGATAAATGTCATTGTTATGAAAATGCATAACATTGCATTAACAGTGAAAAATGTTACCACATCGTTATATTTTGAAGATATGTTGTTTCATCTTTGAGACAGATATATTATTGCTGAAAGTTCTTATTTTCACCTTACATATGAATGCCATAACCACTAGACAAACTTGAGTTCAGTATACAAGCTGTGATACCATCTGCATGTTGGTACTACCCAGATTTTCGTGAGTTAAATTGTTTTCTCAGAATTCTAACCTTATGTGAGGGTACAGATAGTTTTCATATTTATCAGCATTTGATGATTGGTGTATTTTTGACAGTGTCAGAAACAAAAGTGACATTGCAGCTAAAAGCAGCGCAGCATAGCCAATTGCATAAAATAATTCATGTTTTGTGATGATATATTTTGTTGGACAAAATTCATCCTTTGTCATTTTTGTGAGACACTGATGTACTCCTTTGTGTATAGTATTTACATGTGAAGATGTTTAAGATGTTTGTTTGCATCACAGAGAATTATGAGCAATTTACTGCAGTTGCATATCAAATTGATTGCTTGTTTATGTCTCCTTGCAAATGAATATGTTTTATATTAGTTGTAAGCCAAGAAATTGTGTTTATGCTATGTTTTACAAGAACACAATTCGTGCATTTATAATGAGCTTGTGCTATTTTTAGGTACAAATCGATCGAGACTAAGTGACTCGATACTAGTTTTTCGCAGTATGACAGTATTACTGTATATGTATTATGAAAGAAGGCATTTTATTTTGCATGTACGATATCGATAGGGATGATTTAATTATGTACATACTTCTTTCGTTACACTCATAAGTATGTTTTTATGGAGGGGAGTGTGACGAGGGACGAGTTGATGTTGGACGAGTTGTAAAATGGACGTCGAAGAGGAAGAATAGAGTTTTTCTAAACCTACGACCACGACTTCGCCTCGTTCTTTTGTACCTTGTTCATCGGCTGGATGATGGTGATGATGGTGTGAGCAGGACCCGTAACAGGTGTCCAACGCACTACTTAAATCCAATAAAAGTAAGAGAGTAACCCTCTGAGAATCCATGGCCATTAACAGATCACTTTTTATTCTTAGTAATGCAGTTTCAGTACTATAGTATTGTCTATATGCAGACTGAGTACATGGTAGAAGTGAGTTTTGATTGATGTGATCCATGATTTTCCGGGTAGCAGCACCCTTGACCAGCTTCGAGATGTATTTCAGATTGCTTACAGGCCTTAAGTTCTTAAAATCTGCATCAAGACCAGGTTTTTTTAACAATGGTGTGACAAGAGCAGTTTTCCATATACAGTGCGTATAAAAAAAACGCAACATGATTTGATTTCAAATTTGTGAAGATTGTGTTAACTTTACGCCAAAGTAAGTAGCAACATCTTAAAACCACATATCTCCTCTTTCCAATGATATCTTATTTATTCATACACGGTCATGGATGGCTTAGTAATCATTCTTTTTGGACAATGGGTCAAATTGGACTTGGGACCAAGTTTAGACACTGCAAGAATCAATGCACCTTACCAGAAATTAACTTAACAAATGGAATAATGAAATTAATAATCGCAACTTACCATTGTCTTCTTTCGGATATCTCTTTTTAACATTACATTCCATGCCCTTCAACATGGCCCCAAATCCTTTCCACACAGAGATTAGCTCTTTTCTCCATCACACGCACAGCCCTGCGAATCATTGGGGCGTGGTGGCGTAGAGCTTCAAAATCGTCAGTGATTCTTTGTCTCAGAGTTGCAATGTCAGGTGGAGGGGTAATGAACACTTTGCTCTTGAGATAACCCCAAAGGAAAAAGTCACAACAAGTCAGATCCGGAGATCGTGGTGGCCACTCATTGTCCAAAAAGAATGATTACTCAGCCATCCATGACCGTGTATGAATAAATACGAAATAAGATATCATTGGAAAGAGGAGATATGTGGTTTTAAGATGTTGCTACTCACTTTGGTGTAAAGTTAAAGTAGAACTTTAATGATTTTAAATATTGGCTTAATACTTATTATTGCATAGATGGCATAAATTAAACAAGGTTATCCAAATTCAACGCTTGGAAACATTTGAAGTAATGATTATTATCAATTATAAAACGGTAAAATACAGCCCCCGATATAGCAGCTGTAGAGCTCCTCGAACGCTGCTGAAATATGTGACGACACACCATGGACCAGTCCTGTCTAAGCAGACGATGTCCCATAACATCTTACACATTTTTCAGAGCCTATTTTGTCATCTCCTCTTCACTTATTTCTCTTCTTTCACTAGCGTCAGTCTTAAATGTTAGTCTGTTGCCTCACTCTTAACTTCGTGTATGGTATTATTTCGATGAAAAATACAGCGTTAAAAAAATAAAGGAATCAGTCACTTGTAAACAAAATAAGACGCCATTGTATTTTCAGCTGCTTGCACCGGGGCATGTTCGGCGTTTCAAGATGGAACGAATACCATCCTGCTATTATTCGGAGGGCTTGTCAATTTGAAAGTGGGGTTTATTTCATTGATCATTGACCCTTTTCCTGTGTATTTACAATCAAACGGTTTTAGCTATCAGAATCAGTTTCACTTTCCCTTTATAATGGTGTGAAATAAGGTCATGTTTAAATACACCAAACTCTTTATAATTTGATAAATAATTGCATTGCAATTACGTTCATTCATTATAGGACGTCGTCTGCTTAAGCAGGATCGATCCCGAGTGTGACGACATCAAAACATCGCTATATTTCTGGTGAATCCTCGGATATTCCAGATGCTGAGAAGAGCTTTTATTTGTGTTGTTTTTATAATCATCAGATACGCAGTTGACATAAAACTTATACGATTGCCATCTGTAAGCTTCCCAGTTTCTAGTGATACATTAATTGCCATATTTGTGATTTTCTTTGAATAGCTACTTTAACACAATCTTCACAAATTTGAAATCAAATCTTGTTGCGTTTTTTTTATACGCACTGTATAACTATATTGTTATTATAAGAATGCAGAGGAGCATAGCAGCAAAACTAGATCTCGCCTAATATATATGACAAAATTACATTACAGGGATATAAATCTAAATATTACAAGTTGTACAGTCGTGGACTGTCACCACAACAAGAAAAAAGATTCCTTTTCTCCCCCTTCCTCTGTTGGTTTCTTTTTCTTCCCTTTTCTTCACTTTTTCGGGTTCCTTTAGATGTCCAATGAAGAATAGGACTTTTTTTTATAGTTTCCTTCTGAGTCTTATTGAGAATTCGGAATTAATCATTCTTAAACCTCAAACAATACAAAGTTTGAATAAGAGGCGGGGCTGGAGTCCTTTTGGTACGGTAGGTAAGTCGATCCTTGGCAATTTTCATACTTCCCCTGTTCATGCTGTGGGGACACAGAGAAGGTCAAGTTTTGCAATGGTAACTGTCCTCTTTTTTTAACCAAAAATGTTTTTAGTTTCATTTATATTTATTTAATGTGCAGGCAAACATAAAGAAAGACAGTGAGTAAGAAATACCACTGACTAGTGGCATTATGTGGGTGTATTATATATTTTAGTTCCATTCTCTTCGGTAGATATTAAATATTTTTTCTTGCAATATTTTATTCATAAAATATGCTAGTGGAAGCCTGATATTGATGGCTGAAGAATCGAAGAATTTTCAGATTAGATGTAACGTTTAATGTACAACCATGCCACGTACATGTATTCAATGGACGTGAACGGAAACGCACTGACTAAAGGCCGAGTGTGTAGATCTATTCATCAGCATTAGGCAGCTTCAAATAGACGGTGCACGGTGCAAGCGTACCTTACCGTACGTGTGAAACTTATGCCTATGTAATTTCGCTGACCCGAAAAAGATCGAAAGGACTGGGAACTTCGAAGCTTTACTCGGGGCCTGCCAAATAAAGTTACGAATTGTAAAAAACCTTTAAATAATACGACCAAAATACCACAAACAACCCCCCCCCCCCTCCCCCCACTCATGACAATCTGGGAACAATTTAACCACGTTAAAAAAAAGCCCAGCTAGATTGAGTGGAAAATCACGGAGAAAAGCGCTTTCAAACAAACGGAGGGACAGACACACATTAGCCAAATTATAGTAAGGATACGTAAATGCAAGAGAAGAAGGCAACATTTTATGACCATTTTCTTATATTTTTTAGCTCAACGTCTTCTTCTCTCCCTCTCTTCTTTTCCTTTCAACGTATCCTGACCTACTGGTATTTGTCACATGAACATGTTTTATTATTTTATATGTATTAGCTCTTTGTTGATTATGAAAAATTAATGGATGAACATAAATGCTATATCAAAATTGAAATTTGTAGCAAAATTGTCGCGCTTTGACAGTGAAACTGAGAAAAACTGAGGTATGAATACGTTGGGTAATTCTAGACGGCGATATGACTTTTACTCCGGTGATATTTGCTCCTGAGAATAGTTATGGCTTTGATTGCAATATTCTTTTAGGATTGGTTTTAGGTTCGTTTTAGAATAAGTTTAGAAATTCCACTAAGATTATCACAGGAGCATACATATGGTACAATCTAGTGTCAACCGCGGGGAAGTTTTGCCCAGCACTTAGGAAACAGTGATGCTTACTTTTGTTTTAAATTTAAAATCTCTTTCAGCGCTACCAAAGGAGGTACCATTGATACAATATTTCATAGAAGTCAACGCATCTTTTATCAACTGTTCGGTTGATCACGTCTACCCACTACTATATCCTGAATTAGAATTCATAAATAATCATCAAAGTAATGAAATTCGGAATGGAGACGGAACGTACAACACATCCGTAAGTGCAAAAGTCCCGGATTTGTTTCACAACACTACCGTGGAATGCTCCTATCCGCCATGCCCCCCCCCCCCTATTCAGCCACTAAAAAAAAAAAAGCGAAAGCGAAAGCGAAAAAAGCGAGGGAAGTGAGATAAAAAATGCACTGGGGAAATGCACAAGAAAATGCGTACTTTAGTGTTAAAAATTGATAAATTTTCGATGCAGGCCTAATTTGTTAAATGCTATTTTTTTTTAATGATTTTTTTTACAGACTGTTCTTTATCTACCTGCCAGAACCAAACTGCATCTACCATATGGGTTGTGTTTGGAAGTCTTCTGTCGGTCATTTGTTTGGTTATTGTGGCTGTCTTTGTATGTGAGTATTATTGTTATTATATTTTATGAGAACTTGACCAATATAAACATAATAATGATAATTAATTTCATCAGCATTATCAATCAAAAGTGCCATGAGATCAAAAATATTTCTGTTTCAAATAAAATGTTTGGGTGTGAAGAAGACACTCTTAACTTACATATTTCTTGTATTGAAATATCATATTTATGTTTGCAAATTCCAAAGTATATCCCTCCGTTATCAAGGTTTAAAGCTTATACTAATATCAGTAACGAGTTAGACGATCAAGAAGCTAAAAGAGAAGGGTAAAAACATTCCACAAATTCGTAAATGGAGATTTGATTTGTAATTGTTATGCCTGACTGCATAATACATTTCTATTGATTTAAAAAATTTTAAAATAAGAAAATCAAATCAAACTTATGGGAACTTTAAATATTACCATTTCAATGATGGCATGGTAAGCACTGAACGGTAGGTGAAATTTAAAGCAAATTGGTATATATCTGATTTAGCGAATTTGATATGATTTGGGTCAACATTCATAAATTTCAAGACGTTAAGTCATCAGAATCCTAGAAATCCAAGTGTAGAAATGATTATCATTTAGGTTCATACATTTCGTCGGTCAGCTTCCTTCATGGACCTGATTTTACCGTGCCTCCTGGGCCCCCATTTTAATACCGCTGGATTTAATTCCGTATTTTTGTACCATTGCAGGGATAAAAAAGCATATTGATAAGATTATTTACGATGTTTTTATACTCTGTAAAAAAAATCTGCGATTTGGCCCGTTGGCTGCAAATATATATATATTTTGGATAAACCATTCCTTCAACCACTACTACTACTACTAGCGCTCCAACTTCGGGAAGCACCCTCTATGAAGAATCCTAATCATATAAGAGTTCTTTTTCATGGGGAATTAATCATTAACTATAAATATTATCTCAACATCATCTAACCATTCCAAACAACACATTTTTATGATTGATGTTAAATTCTTTATACATTCCTTTATAGATTATCTTGATTTTATCCTTCCAAGTCATGTTGTGTTATTTCTTTTCTAATATCTGTTATCTTTTCATGCATTTGGTAACTTTTTCTTGTCTTACTTGTACTTTATTGAACTAAACATACAGTACAATATCCTACATCTATTTCAACTTAAGCGTACCTTTTCGAGTAGTGTCACAATTCCCTTTCATAATAATCATGTACGTGCGTGTGCTCATGCATATTGTTTCTTCTAATTACCTAATATTTGATGTTCCTACTACTTCTTTCTCAATGGTTGATGTTAGACCAGACTTAGCAAGCTCCGAAACTTAGCTCCGAAAGGAAGACTCACTTATTATATGTGTATGCATACAGCAAGAGGATTGTGGTACCGATGTGATATACATTTTAATTGATTTGTTCATCTTTTCTAGAAGGTTTTTATCTCTCATTATTTTGTTTTCAATATATTTTTTTGTAAAACAGGCGATAGTGCAATGCCTTTCATTCCATTTTATCTACTCAGTATGCTTTTACTGTGAATTGTCAATGGTTCTTTTCTGTAGACAATTTGAAAAAAATATCAGAAAAACAAAATATCAAATATCATTCTTATAATTATTCTTACAATGTGAATGGTAATTTGACTGAGTGAAATTGAAATGAATTGTTCATGAATATATTGTTGATGTATATAGTGTGAACTGTTGGAATATTTTATTTTTGTTGTTATTATCATTATTATTAGTTGGTTGATTTACACACTTGCTATCCAAATGCACAAAATGCACAAAATTGTTTTAAGACCGAAATAACTAATGCACAACGGCTTAATTGGACCACGTTCACACATACCATTTGCTGAAGCCCAAACTTGAAACAAGAGGATTTTGACACGACTTTAAGTCGTTTCTGATATTGATTTGTCCTAAAATGATTTACAATTAAAGTTAGAAAGACCCAACCAAGCTATCATTTTTTATATTATTTTGTTACTTTTTACCATTTTCGTATGTGTTATATCCAAACAAGCACACACACACACACACACACACAAACCTCACACATTATTACTATTGCTACTTCACGTCCTTAATAAATCTCAGGTCACCTTTTTTTAAAATTTTGATTTTGTAAATACCCTTTTTAAGGTTGTATAATATATTTGCTTATGTGTACTATATACATGTATATACTGTATGTATATATGAAAATAAAATCACCGAGAAAATGTATTATTTGGTTTCTCATTGCTTTCTATAATCTTTCTTCACGAACCACACCTGGAGAAAATTCAGTAATTACGTGCCAACTTCATTTACAGAGATAAATATTTCACTGTTTTGGTGTCATTGCTTAAAAGTACTTTTTCACGTATCACACACTTGTAAATTCCATCTACATTTGCAAATGGTGTATTATTTTGATCTCTCTTCTTTTATTGTCGTTATTTTAGATATGTGGTTTTCCCCAAGCATATGATAACACCTGGCGGCAGTCTGTTTGGGATCTCCAAATATGGCACGTGTCGCAAAGCTGCAGATTGTATTTGTTTGTCCTTCAGTGTCTTTGTTCTTCTGAAAACTTCACCGAAATCTCCATAAACCACAGTGCTGTTACCCGAGGTGAGTTTACACACATACAAAACAAACATTACATTCATTGAAACTACATGTACTACATCTAAATTGTGTAATAACACAGAATAGAATTCATTTGTGATGGCAGAGATAGGTCTTGATTTTAATGAGGCCAATCTGAAATAATTTTTCCTCTGCAATATAAATTGATACCTCTGAAAAAGGACATGTAATACGTTGTGTCTTAAAATATACAACGATAATTTAATCGGCAAGATCTAATATAAAGCAAACATGAATAAAATAGATTTTGTTGATTCTAGTAGAATTCCCTAGAATTCGTGAGAATCTCAGAAGGACTTGAAGGGGAAAAACTACAAAGTTATGATTCAGACTGGGGGAGTATTTGACTGGTGACCAATTAAAATGTTGCTGCATTATTTTTAGAGACAAGTAAATGCATTTCATTATCAAACAGCCTAAAGTGCAAGTTATTTTGTATGACAATTATTAAATAATATGAAATATATTTAATAAAAAAAAAATACATTACATTATTCAGTGGAATATGATATTGGAGCACTATTTAAAATGGACAATTTAGAGTCTATACATACTTCCAACTAAAATATTCCCTCCACTACATGAAGGAGGGGGGGGGGGGTGGTCAGTCCCTCCCCCCCCCCCCCCCTTCCCTGACCAAGAAAATAAATACTCTTTGAGTGAAGTGGGCAAATAATAGCTACATAATCATCACATTACTTTTAAGAACTCAAAATATATATAGGCAATTTCTCAAACTTTCTCTGCGTGGTTGCGGTTCGACCTCGCAAAAAGGTGATTTTAACAATAAATTATGAAGTAAAACTTTAAAAAGAGAAACCAGATTATGTATCTCCTAATATTTAAAAGCTATACATGTAAAAAACAATGAAGCGCCGTCCCTAATTTATTAAGCAAAATTATTGTGATATTTCCAAAAACAAGTATATCAATGTATGCATACATTATAGATAATACATCTGCCAAAAGCAGTATAATTCAAAAGGAAATGATCTTCAATATAATGTAATAAGTAATGATAGTGGGTTCTTGTATGGCGCATAATTTTGAACATACCCCTGGAGTTTTCTTATGTCACTAAATCTGCAATGTAGATGCCTTGGCAAAGTACTTCATATCAATGCAAGAGCTCGTACTCCTGACCTTTGGACATGTCTAGTCAAATTCTAAAATCACTCGACCACGGCATCTTCACACTTTACTGGCTATCGGCCAAAATATTTTTGATGTGGAGGACATTCTGAAATATGCCACCCATTAGTTAATTACACAAATACCTTACACGCTTCTCTATTATGTCTTATAAAACACATAAATATGGACAGTGTTTCTGTTTACATAATCCTGACAATATTATTTGACTACTTTTGAAAAAGCAATACAATTTTTTATAATTATATAACGTTTTATTATCATTTGCTGTTGGAATATTTTATTTTTGTTGTTATTATCATTATTATTAGTTGGTTGATTTACACACTTGCTATCCAAATGCACAAAATGCACAAAATTGTTTTAAGACCGAAATAACTAATGCACAACGGCTTAATTGGACCACGTTCACACATACCGTTTGCTGAAGCCCAAACTTGAAACAAGAGGATTTTGACACGACTTTAAGTCGTTTCTGATATTGATTTGTCCTAAAATGATTTACAATTAAAGTTAGAAAGACCCAACCAAGCTATCATTTTTTATATTTTGTTACTTTTTACCATTTTCGTATGTGTTATATCCAAACAAGCACACACACACACACACACACACACACACACACACGTTTACATGGCTTTACTTCCGAGGACAACTATTGTTCCTCTATTGTTACTCGTCCTCGGACAGTCGACGGAATAAGGCATAAATTCATTGTTCGACGTTCGAGGACTATTGTCCGGCTTCCGAGGACCATTGTTGTCATGATTTTTTTTTTGTTCTCTGTCCGAAAATGTCCTCGGACATAATGCTAAACAAACGCACAAACCTCACACATTATTACTATTGCTACTTCACGTCCTTAATAAATCTCAGGTCACCTTTTTTTAAAATTTTGATTTTGTAAATACCCTTTTTAAGGTTGTATAATATATTTGCTTATGTGTACTATATACATGTATATACTGTATGTATATATGAAAATAAAATCACCGAGAAAATGTATTATTTGGTTTCTCATTGCTTTCTATAATCTTTCTTCACGAACCACACCTGGAGAAAATTCAGTAATTACGTGCCAACTTCATTTACAGAGATAAATATTTCACTGTTTTGGTGTCATTGCTTAAAAGTACTTTTTCATGTATCACACACTTGTAAATTCCATCTACATTTGCAAATGGTGTATTATTTTGATCTCTCTTCTTTTATTGTCGTTATTTTAGATATGTGGTTTTCCCCAAGCATATGATAACACCTGGCGGCAGTCTGTTTGGGATCTCCAAATATGGCACGTGTCGCAAAGCTGCAGATTGTATTTGTTTGTCCTTCAGTGTCTTTGTTCTTCTGAAAACTTCACCGAAATCTCCATAAACCACAGTGCTGTTACCCGAGGTGAGTTTACACACATACAAAACAAACATTACATTCATTGAAACTACATGTACTACATCTAAATTGTGTAATAACACAGAATAGAATTCATTTGTGATGGCAGAGATAGGTCTTGATTTTAATGAGGCCAATCTGAAATAATTTTTCCTCTGCAATATAAATTGATACCTCTGAAAAAGGACATGTAATACGTTGTGTCTTAAAATATACAACGATAATTTAATCGGCAAGATCTAATATAAAGCAAACATGAATAAAATAGATTTTGTTGATTCTAGTAGAATTCCCTAGAATTCGTGAGAATCTCAGAAGGACTTGAAGGGGAAAAACTACAAAGTTATGATTCAGACTGGGGGAGTATTTGACTGGTGACCAATTAAAATGTTGCTGCATTATTTTTAGAGACAAGTAAATGCATTTCATTATCAAACAGCCTAAAGTGCAAGTTATTTTGTATGACAATTATTAAATAATATGAAATATATTTAATAAAAAAAAAATACATTACATTATTCAGTGGAATATGATATTGGAGCACTATTTAAAATGGACAATTTAGAGTCTATACATACTTCCAACTAAAATATTCCCTCCACTACATGAAGGAGGGGGGGGGGTGGTCAGTCCCTCCCCCCCCCCCCCCCTTCCCTGACCAAGAAAATAAATACTCTTTGAGTGAAGTGGGCAAATAATAGCTACATAATCATCACATTACTTTTAAGAACTCAAAATATATATAGACAATTTCTCAAACTTTCTCTGCGTGGTTGCGGTTCGACCTCGCAAAAAGGTGATTTTAACAATAAATTATGAAGTAAAACTTTAAAAAGAGAAACCAGATTATGTATCTCCTAATATTTAAAAGCTATACATGTAAAAAACAATGAAGCGCCGTCCCTAATTTATTAAGCAAAATTATTGTGATATTTCCAAAAACAAGTATATCAATGTATGCATACATTATAGATAATACATCTGCCAAAAGCAGTATAATTCAAAAGGAAATGATCTTCAATATAATGTAATAAGTAATGATAGTGGGTTCTTGTATGGCGCATAATTTTGAACATACCCCTGGAGTTTTCTTATGTCACTAAATCTGCAATGTAGATGCCTTGGCAAAGTACTTCATATCAATGCAAGAGCTCGTACTCCTGACCTTTGGACATGTCTAGTCAAATTCTAAAATCACTCGACCACGGCATCTTCACACTTTACTGGCTATCGGCCAAAATATTTTTGATGTGGAGGACATTCTGAAATATGCCACCCATTAGTTAATTACACAAATACCTTACACGCTTCTCTATTATGTCTTATAAAACACATAAATATGGACAGTGTTTCTGTTTACATAATCCTGACAATATTATTTGACTACTTTTGAAAAAGCAATACAATTTTTTATAATTATATAACGTTTTATTATCATTTGCTGTTGGAATATTTTATTTTTGTTGTTATTATCATTATTATTAGTTGGTTGATTTACACACTTGCTATCCAAATGCACAAAATGCACAAAATTGTTTTAAGACCGAAATAACTAATGCACAACGGCTTAATTGGACCACGTTCACACATACCGTTTGCTGAAGCCCAAACTTGAAACAAGAGGATTTTGACACGACTTTAAGTCGTTTCTGATATTGATTTGTCCTAAAATGATTTACAATTAAAGTTAGAAAGACCCAACCAAGCTATCATTTTTTATATTTTGTTACTTTTTACCATTTTCGTATGTGTTATATCCAAACAAGCACACACACACACACACACACACACACACACACACGTTTACATGGCTTTACTTCCGAGGACAACTATTGTTCCTCTATTGTTACTCGTCCTCGGACAGTCGACGGAATAAGGCATAAATTCATTGTTCGACGTTCGAGGACTATTGTCCGGCTTCCGAGGACCATTGTTGTCATGATTTTTTTTTTGTTCTCTGTCCGAAAATGTCCTCGGACATAATGCTAAACAAACGCACAAACCTCACACATTATTACTATTGCTACTTCACGTCCTTAATAAATCTCAGGTCACCTTTTTTTAAAATTTTGATTTTGTAAATACCCTTTTTAAGGTTGTATAATATATTTGCTTATGTGTACTATATACATGTATATACTGTATGTATATATGAAAATAAAATCACCGAGAAAATGTATTATTTGGTTTCTCATTGCTTTCTATAATCTTTCTTCACGAACCACACCTGGAGAAAATTCAGTAATTACGTGCCAACTTCATTTACAGAGATAAATATTTCACTGTTTTGGTGTCATTGCTTAAAAGTACTTTTTCATGTATCACACACTTGTAAATTCCATCTACATTTGCAAATGGTGTATTATTTTGATCTCTCTTCTTTTATTGTCGTTATTTTAGATATGTGGTTTTCCCCAAGCATATGATAACACCTGGCGGCAGTCTGTTTGGGATCTCCAAATATGGCACGTGTCGCAAAGCTGCAGATTGTATTTGTTTGTCCTTCAGTGTCTTTGTTCTTCTGAAAACTTCACCGAAATCTCCATAAACCACAGTGCTGTTACCCGAGGTGAGTTTACACACATACAAAACAAACATTACATTCATTGAAACTACATGTACTACATCTAAATTGTGTAATAACACAGAATAGAATTCATTTGTGATGGCAGAGATAGGTCTTGATTTTAATGAGGCCAATCTGAAATAATTTTTCCTCTGCAATATAAATTGATACCTCTGAAAAAGGACATGTAATACGTTGTGTCTTAAAATATACAACGATAATTTAATCGGCAAGATCTAATATAAAGCAAACATGAATAAAATAGATTTTGTTGATTCTAGTAGAATTCCCTAGAATTCGTGAGAATCTCAGAAGGACTTGAAGGGGAAAAACTACAAAGTTATGATTCAGACTGGGGGAGTATTTGACTGGTGACCAATTAAAATGTTGCTGCATTATTTTTAGAGACAAGTAAATGCATTTCATTATCAAACAGCCTAAAGTGCAAGTTATTTTGTATGACAATTATTAAATAATATGAAATATATTTAATAAAAAAAAAATACATTACATTATTCAGTGGAATATGATATTGGAGCACTATTTAAAATGGACAATTTAGAGTCTATACATACTTCCAACTAAAATATTCCCTCCACTACATGAAGGAGGGGGGGGGGGGTGGTCAGTCCCTCCCCCCCCCCCCTTCCCTGACCAAGAAAATAAATACTCTTTGAGTGAAGTGGGCAAATAATAGCTACATAATCATCACATTACTTTTAAGAACTCAAAATATATATAGACAATTTCTCAAACTTTCTCTGCGTGGTTGCGGTTCGACCTCGCAAAAAGGTGATTTTAACAATAAATTATGAAGTAAAACTTTAAAAAGAGAAACCAGATTATGTATCTCCTAATATTTAAAAGCTATACATGTAAAAAACAATGAAGCGCCGTCCCTAATTTATTAAGCAAAATTATTGTGATATTTCCAAAAACAAGTATATCAATGTATGCATACATTATAGATAATACATCTGCCAAAAGCAGTATAATTCAAAAGGAAATGATCTTCAATATAATGTAATAAGTAATGATAGTGGGTTCTTGTATGGCGCATAATTTTGAACATACCCCTGGAGTTTTCTTATGTCACTAAATCTGCAATGTAGATGCCTTGGCAAAGTACTTCATATCAATGCAAGAGCTCGTACTCCTGACCTTTGGACATGTCTAGTCAAATTCTAAAATCACTCGACCACGGCATCTTCACACTTTACTGGCTATCGGCCAAAATATTTTTGATGTGGAGGACATTCTGAAATATGCCACCCATTAGTTAATTACACAAATACCTTACACGCTTCTCTATTATGTCTTATAAAACACATAAATATGGACAGTGTTTCTGTTTACATAATCCTGACAATATTATTTGACTACTTTTGAAAAAGCAATACAATTTTTTATAATTATATAACGTTTTATTATCATTTGCTGTTGGAATATTTTATTTTTGTTGTTATTATCATTATTATTAGTTGGTTGATTTACACACTTGCTATCCAAATGCACAAAATGCACAAAATTGTTTTAAGACCGAAATAACTAATGCACAACGGCTTAATTGGACCACGTTCACACATACCGTTTGCTGAAGCCCAAACTTGAAACAAGAGGATTTTGACACGACTTTAAGTCGTTTCTGATATTGATTTGTCCTAAAATGATTTACAATTAAAGTTAGAAAGACCCAACCAAGCTATCATTTTTTATATTATTTTGTTACTTTTTACCATTTTCGTATGTGTTATATCCAAACAAGCACACACACACACACACACACACAAACCTCACACATTATTACTATTGCTACTTCACGTCCTTAATAAATCTCAGGTCACCTTTTTTTTAAATTTTGATTTTGTAAATACCCTTTTTAAGGTTGTATAATATATTTGCTTATGTGTACTATATACATGTATATACTGTATGTATATATGAAAATAAAATCACCGAGAAAATGTATTATTTGGTTTCTCATTGCTTTCTATAATCTTTCTTCACGAACCACACCTGGAGAAAATTCAGTAATTACGTGCCAACTTCATTTACAGAGATAAATATTTCACTGTTTTGGTGTCATTGCTTAAAAGTACTTTTTCATGTATCACACACTTGTAAATTCCATCTACATTTGCAAATGGTGTATTATTTTGATCTCTCTTCTTTTATTGTCGTTATTTTAGATATGTGGTTTTCCCCAAGCATATGATAACACCTGGCGGCAGTCTGTTTGGGATCTCCAAATATGGCACGTGTCGCAAAGCTGCAGATTGTATTTGTTTGTCCTTCAGTGTCTTTGTTCTTCTGAAAACTTCACCGAAATCTCCATAAACCACAGTGCTGTTACCCGAGGTGAGTTTACACACATACAAAACAAACATTACATTCATTGAAACTACATGTACTACATCTAAATTGTGTAATAACACAGAATAGAATTCATTTGTGATGGCAGAGATAGGTCTTGATTTTAATGAGGCCAATCTGAAATAATTTTTCCTCTGCAATATAAATTGATACCTCTGAAAAAGGACATGTAATACGTTGTGTCTTAAAATATACAACGATAATTTAATCGGCAAGATCTAATATAAAGCAAACATGAATAAAATAGATTTTGTTGATTCTAGTAGAATTCCCTAGAATTCGTGAGAATCTCAGAAGGACTTGAAGGGGAAAAACTACAAAGTTATGATTCAGACTGGGGGAGTATTTGACTGGTGACCAATTAAAATGTTGCTGCATTATTTTTAGAGACAAGTAAATGCATTTCATTATCAAACAGCCTAAAGTGCAAGTTATTTTGTATGACAATTATTAAATAATATGAAATATATTTAATAAAAAAAAATACATTACATTATTCAGTGGAATATGATATTGGAGCACTATTTAAAATGGACAATTTAGAGTCTATACATACTTCCAACTAAAATATTCCCTCCACTACATGAAGGAGGGGGGGGGGGTGGTCAGTCCCTCCCCCCCCCCCTTCCCTGACCAAGAAAATAAATACTCTTTGAGTGAAGTGGGCAAATAATAGCTACATAATCATCACATTACTTTTAAGAACTCAAAATATATATAGGCAATTTCTCAAACTTTCTCTGCGTGGTTGCGGTTCGACCTCGCAAAAAGGTGATTTTAACAATAAATTATGAAGTAAAACTTTAAAAAGAGAAACCAGATTATGTATCTCCTAATATTTAAAAGCTATACATGTAAAAAACAATGAAGCGCCGTCCCTAATTTATTAAGCAAAATTATTGTGATATTTCCAAAAACAAGTATATCAATGTATGCATACATTATAGATAATACATCTGCCAAAAGCAGTATAATTCAAAAGGAAATGATCTTCAATATAATGTAATAAGTAATGATAGTGGGTTCTTGTATGGCGCATAATTTTGAACATACCCCTGGAGTTTTCTTATGTCACTAAATCTGCAATGTAGATGCCTTGGCAAAGTACTTCATATCAATGCAAGAGCTCGTACTCCTGACCTTTGGACATGTCTAGTCAAATTCTAAAATCACTCGACCACGGCATCTTCACACTTTACTGGCTATCGGCCAAAATATTTTTGATGTGGAGGACATTCTGAAATATGCCACACATTAGTTAATTACACAAATACCTTACACGCTTCTCTATTATGTCTTATAAAACACATAAATATGGACAGTGTTTCTGTTTACATAATCCTGACAATATTATTTGACTACTTTTGAAAAAGCAATACAATTTTTTATAATTATATAACGTTTTATTATCATTTGCCACAAAACTGGACCCAAGGAAATCTACAGTACTTAAAATTGTAATATGTAAATTTCACCAGAATTGAACAAGAAACTTGTGAGTTATCAAGGTTGAAATGTAAGAAAATGTTTTTTTCTCTACATCCTGAGCAGTTTGGGGCAGCAAAGCTTGGTCAAATGGCACTTTGGTGATTTTTCAGGTGAGTGTTACATCCCCTTCCCTTTGGAAATTTTTGTCAGTTTGTGGTCAACCTTAACTCTTACTTTTGACCCAATTTGTTCCATGTGCGCGTTATCAGCTAAATCGCTTCTGAGTTTCACATGAGGAAAAGAAAGTTTAAAACACGAATCTCTCAGGAGCATATTTTTTCACGCTGAGTCATTTTTTTATGAATAGTGAAACCGAGGGATTAGTCAAGTGGCATTTATTATGTGTACCCCTCTATTCAACATAAGGATTGATGTCCTTGGATGTAGCTTCTTCTATGGCGATAAAGAAATTATTTCAACTATTTTGCTTGGCCCATCACGACATTGTAAATATAATGGAATGTATTAAATCAAGCTGAATTTATTTGTTCATGACCAAATTTACATGCAGTCAACAGGCTGGTTTCCATCAGTTTCGTGTGATTAACATGAAACAAATCATATATCGTATGGAATATAAAATGATAGGAGAACAAAACAAAACAAATACTTACAAATATTATATGACAGGAAAATCAGTGTCATTTAAATGAATATTAATAATTGGAGAGAGAGGAGGCCGGGATATGAAGAGGAAACGGCAATATAAAGAGAAAAGAGAAAGAGTGAATAATACACAACGAAAAAGGGGAAGAGCAGGAGAGACAGAAAGTGCAGAAGACAGTATGTCACCCCAGTGCTGGTTCTTTATTTATTTGGTTATCTTTCAACCAAAAATGCAGAGGACAGTATGTATATCAATTAACATTACTAAGTGTTTGTCTTAGAACGCTTTTTTTTTGGTCTGCAAAGATAGTTCTTGAACAGGTCTCTTGAAAAACCCAGTGCTTATCATAAATGTTGTTTAATCACCATTTCGGGTCATCACACTTCTGTTTCGCACTGTCTAATGTTACCAAAATCAGGACTCTTTTTAGGAATATTAATATCATTAAAGCCTAATTAGGTTATGATGTACAACACGTCCTCAAATATTATATCATGAAATAAAACTAAATATCAAGAAATTAAACAAATAAGTTTGAAGAGTTAATTGCATATCTCAAAATATATAATATACGCTTTGGAGAATGCCAGTAATTTAATTGGCAAGATCTAATAAAAAGCAAACATGAATTCGGGACATCATTTCGGGTCATCACACTTCTGTTTCCCACTGTCTAATGTTACCAAAATCAGGGCAAGGACTCTTTTTTAGGAATATTAATATCATTATAGCCTAATTAGGTTATGATATACAACACCTCCTCAAATATTATGTCATGAAATAAACCTAACTATCAAGAAATGCAAAAAATAAGTTTGAAGAGTTATTTGCATATCTCGAAATATATAAGCTTTGGAGAATACCAGTAATTTTAAGAAGAGGTAACTGTCAATGGATCATGAGGTTGACCCCCCCCCCTCCCCCCGAAAAAGGGGAAAATAGTTGTAGCATATCAAATCTATGTTTGCAGACGATGACGGAGTGATTTCTATTATGATGGAAATGTATGGTTTGCTACAGCATTTCATTGGCATCAAGCCTATTGAGTTTCTAGCCATTATCTACCCATTTAGTGTATCTAATAGAAGAAGATTTCTTTTAGTTATCCAAACTATCATGCTTCCATATGTTTGTACGGTACAAAGTTCATTTTTCGTTGCTATGCAACAGCAACTTAGTCTCAATTCATGCTTTCACCTCCCTTTTTCAAAACCTTTACACTAAATTCTTAAAACAGGCTGCACATGACAGGTATCATATCTATCAAGAACATGCATGAACATTGTATACATTTATGTAAAGTGTACTTGCATTGCAGTGATGTAATTTTAGACAGGCATTCCAAATGAAAAAATTTGATCTTTGGGATATGAAATAAGTTAGTTTACGACAAAATCGTATGTATTGATGATAAATATTCTAGGCCCCGATATTCAAAAGTTTATGACGGTAAACGGCCTAAAAGTTTGGACCAAATTTTCATGTGTCTAGTCCTTCATACTCATTTCTGTGTGCAGCTAGTAATGTTCACTTTATTCATTGTCAGCAAGATTTCAGATCTTCAAAGTACACAATTATGTTTATGTATTACATAATTTACGTGCTGCCTGATGTATTTTCTCCGATCTGGAGAGGATGATTACAAGTGAAAATGTTCACAACTGAATATTTATGAAAATGTACAATTACCTTGATCTTTCCAATGAAATTTTATAAATAGTATAATGTAATTTAGTAAATTTTCCTCGTTGTTTGGTTTCATCTCGTTAGAATGAACATAAGTGCATAACTGATTTATGCAGGAAATGCAATCAAAATGCATTATTTCTTTCTTGAAATCAATTTACAGCTTAAATTTTTAATTTATAACTGCAAAATAAAATAGTTATTCATGACGCTTTCCTGTTTTTCTCTCTTACACATTTAGAAATTAGGCACGTTTGCTGCAAACGATTTTCAAAGGACACTTTACTATTATATTGCTACAACATTAAACAACCATGCTAAAATTGAATATACATCTCCTAATGTAATGAAACTTCACACAACAGTAAAAGATTAGTCATCATCGTGATCTCTAATGGCAACACATGGAATGATGATAATCTACTAACCTGAGATATATTTTTAATCAAACCCGGGTTACCGACATTTTTGGCAGTTTTATATCGAACATTCTCCCACCGAATTTACCACGATATAAATATTTGTTTCACTTGTCGGCGATTACAATGTCTCTAATATCCTTAAATTATTCAAAGACAATTCTGACTCGTGCTTTCATAGCGTAATCAACAACGTCTACATCTCCTACATCTTGCTATCACAAACGTTGATACAAAAATCCTAATATATAAAACACATAAGGTACGTTCACACGTAGAGCGATAGCATCGATGCTATCTAGGTTTCGAGACTATTTTGGTGATGACCAGATAGTTTTGAGACCAAACGCTGTCTGAACGCAGATAGTCACGAGATAGAAGCGAGTTGGAGCTAGGTTACCAAACTATTCTGGCAGCGAGTTTAGCAGGAGTAAATCTCAGGATCCAGCGACAAAGCATCGACGCTTTGCGGTAGACCACCCACCGCGCTTGTGACTATTTGTAATGTGAGCGCAATCGCTGCTATCTTCACTCGCTGCTATTATAATTCTGTCTGTTTCATGTGGTGCTATAATATAATTTAATGTATGTATTCATGTGATGTACCCTCTTCCCTACTTTTTTTCTATTATCATTAATTCTGTCTGTTTCATCTGGTGCTTTAATGTAATTCATGTGATGTAGGGGTAAGTAGGCTACTGTGTATACTGTGTGGTAAGGGAGGGGGCTTTTTTCCCCTTCTTTTTATCTTTTTCTTTTTATATATATGATGTGGTCTTTAGATATTGATTTACATGTGCTTACCAGAGAATAGTGTGCATGTGTTTTATATTGGTATAGGATTGGAGTTCAGTCAATTTAGACATGTACAAGGTTTTATTTAAAGTATTATAACACATGTATTTGTTATAGTTGATTGTATTATCGATATTACAAATGAATTGTTATTGTGTTCTTATGTTGATTTATGAAGACAAATAAATATTATTCAAAACAAAAACTTCGCATGATATGACCTCTGTGCACAAACTTCCGCGCGTTTTGACCATGCATACCAATTATACTCGGGTCACTCTGTGTGGCGCAGTAATTATTAGGGACTTTTCGATTTGCACGTTCACTAGTCGACTGCTACGTGCGGTAATTCAATGGACTGCTTTGTGTTAATGGTATACAAAGTCGGCGAAGCGAGGCACCACGCTTTGTGCAAGAACGGTTCACTCGTCCACTGCCCTGTGGACGTACGCGTTTTGGGTGGAAATCCTGGTCGTCCTCAAGGTAGTGGACGTCTGAGCCGCTCTTTGTATACCGTTAACACAAAGCAGTCCATTGAATTACCGCACGTAGCAGTCGACTAGTGAACATGCAAATCGAATAGTCCCTATTGTTTTGGCAGCGAGTGAGCGATGAATAGTCACGAGTGGGTGATATAAGCAAGTCGATCATGGCCTGTCTAAACGTACTGGAAATAGTTTCGAGACTTACATAACATCGATGCTAATATAGCATCGATGCTATGTACTACATGTACGTGTAAACATAACTATAGTTATATTAGGTATATTCCACAATCACCGGTATGTTCATATCAATCTTCATAATTACCTCACTGCCCTTTTTTAGTGATATGTAGTCTACGGTTTGGAAAATGCCAGTACTTTAAAGACGAGGTACTTTCAATTCAATGACGGAGTGATTTTTATTGTTAAAATGGCTACAGAGTTTACATTGTCGTCCGGGCTCTGGAGTTCTAATCGTTATATTATCATTTAGTGAATTTAACAATAGAAGAAATTTTCTTTTATTCCGCATGTTTCTTTATTTTTGTATTATGGTACAAAGTTCATTTTGTTGCTGCTATGCAACAGAAGATTAGTATCGGTTCAGGTTTACCCCTACCTAATTTAAAAACTTAACAATAAATTCCTGAAACAGCTTGGGTTTTATTTTACCCAACATTGAGTAAAATGGAAACATGCATATTTGTTGAATAAAACATTCCCCAATATTTGATAAAATGTACCTGCTATTGGGCAAAATTCGCCCAATAGCAGGTAAAACATACCTAATAAACAGGCATGTTCCCATTTTACAAATCTTTGATAAGATTTTACCGAGCAGTTTCAGATTGTTATTTCATCTTTGGAATATGGAATAAGTTAATCTACGACAACATCGGAGATTGCTAATATATTTTTAGATCAGCTGCATAGGGATACATATTAGCTGTGTATATATTAGAAGAACACGAGGAAAAAAAATGTTCAAGCATCTTAATGAAAACTTTTCAAAGGGAAACCCTTACCCAATGTACGAATGCTTCCTTCTATCACTCTTTCTCTCTCTACCTCTGTCATCCTCTTCCCTCATCTTTTCAACATCTCTTTGCATTATGTAAATCTTACAGGCGTACCTAACACATGCATCTTGCTCCATGAGATACCTTTGATCTATACACATATTTATCTTTACATACATTATCTACATAAATGTTAAAATGAGAGGGAGAAGGACTGTATTTTATGAAGCAGGCGCGTACAAATGTATCTTATCGGGAAAGTACAAGCTGTCAGTACTCTATCATTTAACCACTTTATTACACACATTTGTCTCTGTCTCGACGTCCAATTTTCTATCAGATTATTTGATATTGATATTGATTAAGTATTACTTGTTATTCACAAGTAACTCACACGTAAAATATTGGGCAAATTATGTTATGTTACTACTGGTTGGTTAAGAATTGCCTAATTCTAGGATAAATCTTAACCAGTTAACCAGTTCAGCTCACCGGAATTTGATTCATTTGTGGCTATCAACTTTACACAAATTTGGGGTAAATATTGAGAAATAATACTCGTCTCTTCAGCGTTGGAACTTTTTACCCACAAGTTGTATAACTTCGTCCGATTCTACTTTGTAATAATTTTTCGGGCAACTACTGGTTAGTCAGATATTGCCAAACCGTATTTAGAAAATGTACCCAACCTGCTATGAGTAAACAAAATATTTAGACGCTGAATATTTTTTTTTTTGAGAATTGAACGACTCTTTATTATAACTGTATTTTTCCAAACATTTTACTGGTAAATTAATATTAGTCGAATCCTGTCAAAAATTTGGTTATTTTTTCCAAATCATGTAATCATCCAATGAAGACAAAGGGGCAAAATTAAGTTAGGCAACTTTTATCCAGTGATTGGCGATTGTCTCCGACTACTAGGTAAAAAAAAAAATATTGGAAAAATATATGTCGGATTTACTGAACCAATGGTTTGGTAAAATTTACCACATATTTGCACAAGTCCGATTTACTAACTGACAACAAACACAATACGAATTCGAAGTGGGTACATAATAGATTTCAAATGACACTTTACAATTATATTCCTGCAACATGAAACAACCATGCTAAACTTGAATATACATAAACACGCCGGACTAATTCTCAATGGGAAGAGATGAGTCATCATTGTGATCTTTAATTGCAACAAATGGAATTGTGATAATCTACTAACCTCAGATATCTAGGGGTTACCGAAATTCTGGCAGGTTTCTACCGAACATTTTCCAGGGCCGTGGGAGCCGGGGGTGCTGGGACTGCTTGCAGCACTCCCTAGAAGGGTGCTGTAGGGGTACTGGGGTGCTGTATCTAACAATAAGTTAAAAAGAGACCCTAAAACGCTGAGGACCGTTTTTTTTTTGCTTGTCAGAAATTTTGGACTTAAAAAGAGACCCTAAAAATTACAATGCCTCTTATATCTTTAAATTATCCAAAGTCAGTTCTGACTCGTGAGTTCATAGCTTTATGAACAACGTCTACATCCTGCAATTACAAACACTGATACAAAAGTCCTAATATATGAAATACATTTTTATAGTTAGGTATATTCCACAAACACCGGTACGTTCAAATCAATCTTCATATCACCTCACTGCCTTTTTTTAGCGCTATGTAATCTACGCTTTGGAAAATTCCAGTACATTTAAGACGAGGTACTTTTCAATTCAACTGGACCCCCCCCCCCCAAAAAAAAAAAGCGGGGAAAAGGGTGAAAAGAGGAAATAGTGGTGGCATATCTAATATATGTTAGCATACGATGACGCAGTGATTTCTATTGTTATAATGGAAATTCAGGGCTGGCTATAGAGTTTACATTGTCGTCAGGGCTCTGGAGTTCTAACCATCATATTATCATGTAGTGAATTTAACAATGGAAGAAATTTTCTTTTGCTCCACAATAGATTCATGCTTCTCTATTTTTGTATTATGGTACAAAGTTCATTTTGTTGTTGCTTTGCAACATAAGATTAATCTCGGTTCAGGTTTACAACTACCTGATTTTCAAAACTTTACAATAAGTTTCTAAAACGGGTTGCACATGACAGGTAAATTCCATCATGTCAATCAAGAACATGCAGACATATTGTATGGACTTGGCATGTTACTATGAAGTGTTTTTGCATTGGAATGATTTTTCATTGGTTGTTGGTTACATTCTAAAAAGGCTTGATTAAATTTTACCCAACATTGGGTAAATGGGAACATGCATATTTCTTGAATAAACTATTACCCAATATTCGATAAAATGTAAAAAAAAAAAAAAAAAAAGGGCAAATTTCACCCAATATCACGTAAAACTTTATACCTAATAAACAGGCATGTTCCCATTTTACGAATCTTGGTAAGATTTTACCGAGCAGTTTCAGATTGTTATTACCTCTTACATCGGAGATTGCTAATATATATTTTAGATCAGCTGCACAGGGATATATATCAGCAGGTCAACTATATATATTAGAAGAGCACGAGGAAAAGGAGTGTTCAAGCATCTTAATCAAAACTTTTCAAAGAATAACCCTAACCTAATGTACGAAGTCTTCCTTGTTATCACTCTTTCTGTTAATGACGTTGATTTGACCAAAGATTTGTCGCCCTCTGTTGGCAGATGATTTTTGATTTGATGGTACAGCTAGGTACGGCTTCTTGCTGACCGTTTGATTTGGCAGGATTTTCAGTTCACAGTAGGGCACAGAGTTTTCACGGAGTTGAAGGATACAAATGATACAAATATGGCAAATAAAGAAAACGGACAACTCCAGTCGAGACTTGTGTCTTTTTTAATTCATGAGGGTTTATAGTGGCTCTGCCACATCTACAGTGAAAACTCTTCGTTTCTGCCAAGACTGCGAAATTATAGAGACAGCTGTTCATTATGGCTGAAGAAACGGATCAGCAGAAGCAGCAGCCTGTCCACACAGAAAGGGGCATCGAATACCGGCTCGATCTCAAGGCTAACATCTTCAAAGGCAATGTGACCTGCTGGCGACGTAAGGCCAATAGGCTTAGGGCTGCGCTAATAGATGATGTTGGTTTCTCCGATGTCAAGGCTCTTCGAGATGGGTTACAAGAACTTATGGACACTGTCATTGAAGCACAAGAGAACCTCGCCGAATTGAAATTGTCCTCCGAGATAGCTGATGACAGTGGGGACAAATTAGAGGAAGTTGAGAAAGAACACAGTTCAATCATGAAAAGCACACTTGAAAGGATGATCGTTCTAAAGGAAGAGGAAAGAAATGACGATGCATCTTCGAGGCAAGGGGACACTCTCGAACCATCACCTGTACATCCACCTGTTGGTGGGAATTCACCTCTTGATCCTTTGAGTCTTTTGCAGAACAGTTGAGAGCCTCAAGATTGCCTCTTCCTGAACCGACTGCATTCGATGGCAGTCCACTTTTGTATCCAGGTTGGAAACATGCCTTCGACGTTTTGATTGATCACAGTGGCATTAAGCCTATAGACAGATTCTTCTACCTGAAGGGTCAAGCCCTAGAGCTAGTGAAAGGATATGCACTGATTGATAACGAAACAGCATATCATGATGCCAGAGAGGCTTTGGAAGAACGGTACGGAAATTCCTTTGTCATTGCTAATGCCTTTCGAGACAAGTTAGAGAGGTGGCCTCGAATAACCTCAAAGGATGCACCAGGTTTGAGAAAGTTCTCAGATTTCTTACGGCAGTGTGCCATAGCAATGGACAAAATTCATCACCTCCATCACCTGAATGACGACAGAGAAATTCGTAAGATCCTGACTAATTTACCTGATTGGTTAGTTGTGCGCTGGTCCAGGAAGGCTTATCATTGGGCAGAGGACAACAAGAGCTTTCCGCCTTTCAAACTTTTTGCACGTTTCCTAGAGGAGGAGTCCAAGATTGCTTGTTGTCCCATCACCTCTATTTATGGATTGAGGGAATCAAGATATGAAAGAGGAAAGTTAGCAGCATCAGGAGTCAGAGCATTAGCAACAGATGCTATTACCAGCAGGAATCAGAAAGGAACGAGTGATAGAAAGAAGCAAGGGCCCATATCTTGCTTGGTTTGTAAGAAATCCCACACCTTGGAAGAATGCCCTACCTTTTCAGCGTGGGAGATGGTGAAGAAGAAAAAGATGATTGTTGAAAGAGGCTTGTGCTATGGGTGTTTAAAGGCTGGTCACCGGTCAAAGGAGTGTAAGAAGAGAAGCATGTGTAAGAACTGTAAAAAGCGACACCCAACAGCACTCCACGATGAAGATTGGGGAAAGGGTCGATCTTCCAATCAGCCTTTGAATCAGTCTTCGAATCAAGACACAGCCAAAGATGAATTGAGGTCTTCAAGCACACACACTGCAAGGAAAATTGATGCTCAAGAAACTGTCAAAAGTTCAATGATAGTTCCAGTTTGGTTGTCACACCACTCCACTAGTGAGCCAAGACTTGTTTATGCTCTCTTGGACACGCAGTCAGATACTACCTTCATCTTAGAGGAAACCAAGCAAGCAATGGAACTGCTAGGGACCTCAGTTAACGTACGACTCTCAACGATGTCAACAGTGAATGAGAAAGTAACTAGCATCAAGGTGGAGGGTTTGGAACTTACATCCCACGATTGGCAAACACAAAATTGGCTTGCCTCCAGTCTTCACGAGGAAGATGATACCTGCAAATCGGAACCATATTCCTACCTCAGATATGGCAGCATCCATTCCACATCTGAGTAGATTACAGTATGAGATTCCTGCAGATCAGGGGTGTGAGATCGGACTACTCATAGGTTACGACTGTTCTAAAGCTCTCATGCCTCGTGATGTGATACCTTCATCAGCCAGTGATGGACGATTTGGTGTTCGCACAGATCTTGGATGGAGTATCGTTGGTACGGTTGATGAGAATTATGACGGCTATCCTAATGACCCTATCGGAGTAAGCCACATAGTTAAAGTTTGTGTTATTCCAGATGATTTGCAAGGAGCCCAAGGTTATCAGGAAGTCTCCTTCTCTCATCGTCGACCAGTGAAGGAAGAGATTGCTCCAAATCAAGTAGTCAAGCTTCTCGAGACGGACTTCATGCAAGGTAAAGAGAGTAAACCTTACTCGCAGAATGATGTAAAGTTCCTCAAAATAATGAAAGAAGAAATTCACACAACGGAAAGTGGACAATATGAGATGCCGCTGCCATTTAGTGATGAAAATCTTTCACTGCCTAACAATCGATTCATGGCAGAGAAGAGATTAGACCACCTGAAGAAGAGATTCCAAAGAGATCCTGAGTACCACACTCTACAACCAGAAGATGACGTCTCTATTCGATAACAACTACGCGGAGATAGTTACTAACCAAGGAGATGAAGGGAAAGTGTGGTATATTCCTCATCACGGCGTGCAGCAGCCTAACAAATTGAGGGTTGTGTTCGACTGCAGCGCTCAGTTCAAGGGTGAATCTCTTAACGACCATTTGCTGACAGGTCCGGATCTCACCAACACCTTAACTGGAGTCCTTTGTAGATTCAGACTCGAGAATCAAGCATTTATGTGCGATGTCAAGGAGATGTTTCACAGATTCCGGGTAAATCCGGAACACAGAGACTTTCTGAGGTTCTTGTGGTGGCCTGACGGAGATTGCTGAACAGTTTGGTGAGGAAGCAGCAGAATTCATTCGTCAGGATTTTTACGTCGATGATGGCTTGAAATCTGTGACTAACGAAGACAAGGCTATCGAGATCATTGTCAACACCAAGAAGATATGTGAGCGTGGAGGTCTTCACCTTCACAAGTTTGTGTCAAACTCTCGCAAAGTTTTGCAATCTGTTCCAGCAGAAGACAGATCAAAGGATGTGAAGGAGTTGAATCTCTTGCGAGATACTCTACCCATAGAGAAGGCACTGGGGGTACAGTGGTGTATCGAATCGGACTCCTTTCGATTTCGAATAACCTTGACTGACAAGCCGGCAACAAGAAGAGGGGTTCTGTCAACGATTATGTCAGTATACGACCCCCTTGGACTCTTAGCTCCAGTCATTCTGTCTGGCAAGCAGATTCTTCAAGAACTGTGCAGAAACTCCACTGACTGGGATGATCCATTAGATGATATTCTCAAGAGATAGGAAAAATGGGAAAGATGGGAAAAATGGAGGATGGATATTCTTCAAGTTGAGAAGCTGTCCATTAAGAGGTGCTTCAAGCCAGATAACTTTGGAGAGGTTCAGAGTATACAGCTACACCATTTCTCTGATGCGAGTAGTGCTGGTTATGGCCAATGTACCTACATCAGATTGACGAATGTGGATGAGGACGTTCATTGTGCATTGGTTATGGGGAAATCCAGAGTTGCTCCATTGAAACCAGTAACTATCCCAAGACTTGAGTTGACAGCTGCAGTGGTGTCTATAAAGATCAGCTCATTTCTACAGAAGGAACTGAATCTGATGTCAGCTGATCAATACTTCTGGACAGATAGCCAGGTTGTACTCAGCTACATTAAGAATGAACACAAGAGGTTCCATGCGTTTGTGGCTAACCGGGTGAGAGAAATAAGAGATGTGTCTTCAACATCTCAATGGCGGCACGTAGAATCCAGCGAAAACCCCGCTGATGGAGCCTCCAGAGGACTGAGAGTCGATCAGCTGGAGAGTTCTACATGGCTGACTGGTCCCAGATTCCTTTGGGAAAAGGAAACTCCAAGTAACGGTAACCAGGAAGAATTCACTATTCACCCAAATGATCCTGAAGTGAAGAAAGTGACCGCTCACCAAACGAAGGCAAAGCAGATTGGGTTTGAATTGGATCGCCTACAGCGATTTTCGACTTGGCATCAGGCAAGGAGAGCGGTTGGAAACTGTATGCGCCTGAAAACCTATCTCAAGGACTGCTGTTTGGTGAAAGGGAAGAATATGGGCAATACTTACCAGCGTCCTGTCATGAAGCCCATGTCTACTGAGGTGCTCACTCAAGCAAAAAAGGAAATTCTAAAGCTTGTCCAGAAAGAGGAAATTCCAGAGGAAATCCAGCTGTTGAAAGAACTGGGGGCAGAAAGTCCCGCAAGTCGTCAACACAGACGCCATGTCAAGAGGAACTGTCGATTCCAAAGGCTCGACCCATTCTTAGATGATGAGGGTATAATGAGAGTAGGTGGTCGTCTGAAGGAAGCCGAGATGTCATTCGAAGATAAACATCCGATTCTCATTCCAAAAGAGAGCCATGTGACGAAGTTGTTAGTGCGTCACTGTCACGAGAAAGTAGCCCATCAAGGCCGAGGAATGACTATCAACGAGCAACGAGCAAGTGGTTATTGGATTCTTGGCTGTAGTTTAGTTGTATCTAACTACATCACAAATTGTGTCACCTGCCGCCGTCTTCGACGTTCTCCTCAGGTGCAGAAGATGGCAGATCTACCAAAGGATCGACTAACTCCTAGTCCCCCATTTTCCTACTGTGGCATGGACTGTTTCGGACCATGGCTTATCAAGGACGGAAGGAAGGAGGTAAAAAGATATGGTATTGTTTTACCTGTATGACATCACGAGCTGTTCATATTGAGACACTGAACTCATTAACTACTGATGCTTTCATCAACGCACTACGACGTTTCACTTCAGTTCGTGGTCCCGTTCAGCAACTCAGATGTGACAGAGGCACTAACTTTGTTGGTGCCGAAGCAGAGCTCTAGAAAGCCCAGAATGAAATGAACCATGATCTTGTGAAGAGATATCTCTTGAAAGAAGGATGTGACTATATCAAGTTCACCTTCAACCCTCCAGCTGCAAATTACATGGGGGGAATTTGGGAGCGGCAGATTCGCTCAATCCGTCGAGTGTTGGAAGCGTTACTTCAACAGCATGGTAGACAGTTAGATGATGAAGCCTTACGCACCCTGATGTCTGAAGCGATGGCCATAGTTAACAGCCGTCCTCTTACTGTAGACTTCATCAACGATGTAACTTCACCAGAGCCGCTCACTCCGAATCACCTTCTCACGCAGAAATCGAAGGTAATAATCCATTCACCAGGCAACTTTCTGCGACAAGATGTTTATTGCGTAAATACTGGAGAAGAGTGCAAGACCTCGCAAATCAGTTCTGGCGTCGTTGGCAAAGAGAATTTCTGAACAATCTTCAATGGCGCCAGAAGTGGACCCGTCCTGAACGCAAAATGAAAGTTGGAGACATTGTGATCGCGAAGGATGATGATTTGCCTAGGAATGTATGGTCACTGGGCAAAATTGTTGAAGTGTATTCATCTCGTGATCATCATGTTCGCAAAGTAAAGCTCATGATTGGACAATCAAAGCTCTTTAATGACGGTAAACGACTTTCTCCTTTGCGTCTTCTTGATCGTCCCATTCACAAACTGGTTTTGATACTGCCTCAAAAAGATCAGGGCTAATTCCCCGTCAAGGAGCCTTTTCTGAGTTGTTAGAACAATCGACAGATACCTAACTTCAAACATTATACAATCCATGAACTCCTGAATTTGTTATTTGAACTGAACAAAAATAAGGTCTGAACTTGACTAGAGACTCAGGTTACCTTTGGATTTTTAACTCAAAGACTTATTACCTTATTTGAGTCTAAATTTAAAGTCTGAAATTTGAATTGAAAGACTAGTACCTTTCGTGTAAATTGGGTCTAGATTTAAAGACTAGTTTTCATCTTATTTGAGTCTGAATTTAAAGTCTGAAATTTGGTGCAATTTGTGTCTGACATTCAAGGCTAAGTTTAAAAAGGGTCTCCAGGAAAGACTAAGACTGAATTATAAATTATGTACATGATATTGTTTATTTGTCTCATTTGAAATTCCTGAAATTCGTGTAAAATTTAACAATTTAAATTTGTGAGTTTAGGCTTGATAAAAGGCGTGAAGGTTAAGACTACAAACATTTACTGCTTTGAAAAAACAAAACAAAACAAAATCATAGTACAGTATGATTCTGATTTGAGAATCGATTTGTATGCAAATGAAGGCAATTCAAACATCAAAATGGAAACGTATGAAATTCCTTTTCACTGAAAGAGTAAAATTTCTTTATAATACACATCCAGTAAATTTGTCATACCCATTCAAGTCAATTGCTGATTATTTTATGCACGTTGAAGCCAAATTTGCTTCTATTTATAAAGCCCTTTGTATACACTGCATAACGGATATTTAACAGTTGGATTATTGTTATCATGAAAGATGTTTTGAAATTGATATCAAATTGATGGGATCATTTGTACATCAATATATTGTTGAGTATTTAAAGTTTTATTTTAAAGGAGTATAGTGTCCAGAAATCAAAAATTTTCATTTGGCTTATGCTTATGCATGATAATGTTGTCAATGTTGTCATTTTTAAATTTGAAAACAAAACTAATTGCTTCATGTGTATAAAGAAGTTACATAGATTTTTTTTGTATGTCTACAAGGCATTCAGTGAATTTTCAGTTGCACATCTATTTGCATTATGTAAATCTGTCAGGCGTACCTAGCACATGTTCCTTGCTTCACGGGATACCTTTGATCTATACACATATACGGTCGTCACATGGAAAAAGTGGCTAACTCAAAAAATCACGTATCACCGTATCACGAGAAAAATCGGTTTAAAGTTGAAGCCACTATGGTTCTTTTATCTGACTGCTATGGTGGTCGATGTTTTTCATAACGATAAAGAATAAGAATATTTTTTAATTATAGAACAAATCAGGATTTTTCATCAATTTACTGAAGAATTAAAGCACAATTTATCTAGTTAGACACTTACACCATTAAATCAATAATTAACCGGACCGAACGATTACATGGTAAAAGTGGCTATCTCTGAGTTAGTCACTTTTACCATGTAATTCAATCCGAAAGGTGGCTATCAACGAACGTAGAGGGCGGCAACACTTTGTAGTCTTGCTATGAGGAAGGTTCACTTCGCTAAATTTCTGTGACCATCGTTTTCTCTCAGAGAGGTTTTTAGGTAGATTGTAGATTTGATTTTTTTTCAATTTATACTTTAAAAAAACTTTTGAATTAAAATGTTAAAATAAGATGTTATGTTCAATAATATTTTTCAATGATTTTTATAATTTTCAAGAGAAAAAATATTAAAATGGTTATAAATTTATCATTTTACTTTACGATACAATAATATGTATTTGTGAGGTTGCTAACGTTTTCCTGCTATATTTCGCTGCTACTGCACTGTATTTCGATTTCGATCCATGTCCATACAGTGTGCATATATACCGTGTACATTATTTTGCTACACATATACAGTTCTCTCTCTCGATCTGACCGCCTAAGTAGACTCAGAGTCAGAGTCAGAGCTCGACGATGGATCAATCAAGGTTTGATTTTAGTTATAAATTTAGATTAACTTATTTGAAATGCTGATGAAACAAATTCGGCAATCCAGGGTAATAAAATAGAGAGAGCTGTTACTGTTAGTGTTAGCATGCATGTAATGTTAATATGTTAAATTAAAAAAAAAATGTTCGGATGCTGGATGGAGCGATGATGATCATGATGATGCATGGGGGATCAGATTGGGATGACCGGACACTTAAAGGAGAATTAACCTCAAACAATAAAGACGATAGTGTTCAAAGGTGTTATTTATTCCTACTTGTTAGACTATATGGCTTCGCGTCAAAATATACGAGATCGATACGAATCAAGATTTTCTGAGCAAAATTTATCATCTACTAGCAATATGTATCGTCTGCTAGCAATACATGGGGGCTGCCATTTTTTTATGTGTACAAGAAGATTTTCTTAATCCAAATGCCCAATTGCCTTTTTCAAAATTAAAAACCCATTTGAGATTAAAAATATAGAATAGATATGTCAATTTATTTTTAAACTGAAGATTTCCTTATATATTTCTGTTGAAAATCGATATTCGCTTAATATAAATCTATTTTCTACATACTGTGACGCAATGGACGGAGCAAATTAATTCAAATTTTATGGATGCTTCTTCCCTGAGCATCTATAGCGGCAAACTATGCATTCACCTGCTTTCGGATAATGGGACTTGAAAAGTCAGAATGCATGCTGCATATATTATGTTCTGCTCTGTTTGGCAAACCCAAGAAAACAGATTTTTGTTAAGCAAAACCAGACAATTTAAAAGTATCATTATAAAGATTTAATTTTTATAAATCATGTAAACACCCACTTTATATTTTTCGTCACATATGGGATTTTAGGTAATGAAGAAAATCAATTTAGGTCTTGGATTCAAAATATCTTCCTGACCGGAACATTTCTCAATGGTTCATGTACAAATCCAAATCAGCAAGAAAATGGCAGCCCCCATGTAAATGAGTAGGAGACGATACCGGGTGTTGGAATATCTTTATTTATACCCTTTTCTAATATCTTATTAGAAAATGATTTAGGCCAATAAGTAGGAATATATTACACCTTTCAATATAAGTAAATTTGTACTCAGGGGTTAATTCTCCTTTAACAAAAATGAAAAAATAAGGTGGCTGGGACATAAGGAATTCTTGCCGTGATAATCATCATCGATATATTTTTCTATAAATAATATCGGGCAAACCCACAAAATAGGGGCAGGTCGGCGTGCGCGTGCCATGTTTTACAATTACAGTGCGGAGAGGCGGCAGAGGCAAAAATGAACACATGTAACAAGTTCATAATCAAGTTCAAAACAACTTCCAAATATATTTTAAATCAAGTCATCGCTGAATCTGGTACAAGATCGTCGCCGCCGCCGCCGCCGCTGGGCTACATTTGCTTGCACACAAATGAATACAGCACGCGCAGACCGGCCCCTATTCTCCGGGTTTGCCTAATATCGTCTAAGTTAGATCAAAATAGGTCTAACTTAGGCCTAACATTAACAAAGTTAACGTTAACCATAATGATAATTGTATTTGTAACTTGTAACTTTTCACAAACTTGAGACAAGGTCAAACTCAAAGGCAAGCATCATGATGTTTTTTTTTTTTTTTAATTTCAAGATAGAGATAGGGAGAGGGGTTCATATTTAGTCTTGGTTCTACTATTTGTAGACCAGAATCAAAGCACTTTTAATGAGAGGTAATAATACATCTCCACAGAGTAATATATCATATGGATGGCCTTTGTTGTTTCACTCAGTGACTTTCAGTAATCACATTCATTAGTCTCATGTTGACTTTGATTGCCCTCAGATAAACTTGGCAAGGAACTAACTTGTGGCTGATCTACTTGAAGATCTAATAGAGCCTAATGTTAGAGGTCTACATAACTCAACAACTGTTGGAGGTGCCGGATGAAGCGGAAATTCCTACTATAAAAGACTTTGATGAGACGTGAGAAATAAACAGGTAGGTCTCACTATGAACCTGACGAACAAAGAAGCGGACAATTTACGCAGCTCCTCATTGTACCCTTCACAATTGCACTGGTTAACAAAAGAACATCCATTCTTTGCTATCCTGTAAAAATATGTAGAACAGGTGTCACATAATAGCAGTGAAGGGATGTCCTTTTGTCTACTAGAGCTATTGTGGAGGGTACAATGAGGAGCTGCATAAATTGTCCGCTCTCTTTGTCATCGTGTTCATAGTGTCTAGACCTAACTAGTTGGACCTAGACTTAATACCAAGGAGTTACCACAGGGTATTACAGCTAAAAATTATATGTGTGGTAATGGTAGTCATGGGCGTTAATCGTTACGTAACTCTATTCATCATGGGGGGGGGGGGGGGGGACGAGACAATAGCCGTCCCCCCCATGATGAATAGAGTTACGTAACGATTAACGCCCATGATGGTAGTGGATCCAGAATCGGTTTACTTGGGGGGGGGGAGTTTTTAGTTTACATTGTCCAACCAAAACAGCAACAACAACAAAAGAATTCTGAGAGAATGGACATTTCATTTGTCCTTTTCCTTTATCCACCACTGAGATCTGTTTTCTTCAGTGTAATATTAAATTAGCTGTTTTAGTGTCTTTAAAAAAAATCAATTATGAGATCTTTAGGGAATGTTCAGAGTGATGTCAGTATAAATAGAATTTTTTGTCCCCCTTAATTATTATATTAAACATTTCATTAATTAATGCAAACAGAAACAAAACAAAATAAGATGTGTGAATACATTACACTTTTATTAAAATCCACAAATATTTCAGGATGGATTGTACATGCAGTTAGTATTTATCCTCTTTGAAAAGATCACGAGGGTGAGGATGAGCGTATCTCATTTTTTTTTCTTAATACATAATAATGCTTCTCTACACGACTCTCCTTCATCTATTTTACAGATGATGATGAAGATGAAGGCTTACCGCTGAGAATGAAGACAAATTCTGAGAGGAACAAATAAATACTTAGCTGCTCCAGTTTTGCATGGTAGTCTATGCTGTAAGAGTAAGATTGCTATCAGGGTGTCGATCCGTTTTTGGATTAGGGGGGGGGGGGGGCAAAACACCCTAATAGTACTCTACATGATTTTTTCAACACCTCTTAATTACCAGCTTATCCACGGTTACGGGGGGGGGGGGGGGCAACTGCCATTGCATAATCGACGTCCCTGGTTGTTACTAGTAGCTCAATACAATCTAGGTACACATATTTTTTTTCACATAAACATCCCAACTGAATTTTCTTGAGACTTTACTAATTTGGTTGCTTTTGAATAGCCTTGAAAATTTTATGTGTCCAACTTTTTTCCTCTTTAAGTACTTTTGAGAATTCACACTTATTATTCCATTTCATATAAAGAGTTGATGCTAACTGTGTTAATAGGAAGCTCAAAGTTTCAGGGTTTTATTTTAATTCTAATTGTTGCTTGTTTAATTATCAAATACACAATGGATGCTATTTTCTAAAATCTTTCCTCTTTTCTTTCAACAGATATGGATTTCTACTTCAGCTCTACTGTGAAATAGCCCCCTGCTTTGATCAACATGTATCTCTTCTGGGTCCGCTCGCTATTCAAAAGGACAGCTATTCATAGAAAACCACTATATTCATTTAACAGACGTTATGAATAGTTATGAATAATGGTAATTTGTCTATTTAGAAGGACCGCTATTCATTTAGTCACGCATTATGAATAAGCGGTCCTTATGAATAGCGAGGTTACCCCATATCTTCATATTAAAATCATATCTGGATTCAAGTATAATATGCATGTTGAGGTGTCGTGGTCTAGTGTATACGTCACCAGACTGTGGATCATATGGTTCACGGTTCGAATCCTGCCGCAGCGCTAATGGCAAAACAGTCATCTACATTTGTCACTCTCCACCCAGGTGAAGTAAATGGGTACCGGTTGGGAGAAATTGCTTAAATGCCTTAGCGCCTTTCATGGCAGCTCGGCTAAAGCTGCGGTATTTAAAGGGCAGAGAGTATATTTGTATAGTAGTTGCGCTATATAAATGGACATACATGTATATTATTATAATTAGAATGACTGAACAGGAGTTTAAAGTTCTTCAATTATATCTTGAGCATTGTACCCACCTCCTCCCCATTTCAAAAGGTTGTAGTCACATGCAGCCATTTTGTTATAGTAGCTCGTTATTGTGAGGAGGTCTTCCTCTTCTGTGTGGCCTATATAGTGAGATTACAGGGCCCCTAAATGATATTAAGATAAAATGCACTGCCAGGGCCACTCCTTTATTAAATCTGCCCGGAGTGTATCACAAACTAATAATAATCTTATCTCATTCTATGAATTTATACATTATTCAAATAATTTCTTGGTACTGCAAAATTTCAATATGGCACGAAAAAGAGACATGATAACGAAGCTTTTCGACCTGCACTCATCAGGTTATCACGCAGGTATATGACAAATTACTTGAAATCAACTATATTATACTCGGTGAACCCGGACGCTAGACGCCGTAATTTCAGAACAATCGCAAAGCTTGGACGAACTCCTTTTGTCTGCACAGAAGAGGTTCATGCGATTGAATGTAAGCAGCTTCCAGAAAGCGTAAATGCGCTGAGCTTCTGGCCCGGGACATAATTGAGAATTGATCGTCGGCATAGCTTTGTGCGCAAGCTGGATTGTTCAGCAAGTGGAGACCAATCGCTGAATCGCATTTGGCTATCTTTGGTCTGTTAGCGTGCATTTCAGATTTGCAGGCATGGACGGGCTGCGTGCGCTGATTGGTTGTACGGTTCCGAATAGTCGAGGGGATGTGTTGTTTAATGCGATCAGCCAACCGGTGAGAAGTACGGCCCACGTACCTGGCATCGCACTATGGGGCGCCAAGTGTAGCATGACTGATTGTGTTACGAAATCAATGATTTCGTAACGAAATCAACTTCACAAAGTGATTTCGTTACGAAATCAACTTCACAAAGTGATTTCGTTACGAAATCAACTTCACAAAGTGATTTCGTTACGAAATCAACTACTGCACTTGATTTCGTATCCGAAATAAAGAAACGATACTTAGCTGCCGATACTTTACCTTGACATACCACCGATATGGAGGCCTAGGTTTGGCCACCAGCCGCGCCGGCGTGGCATGCATATACACGTACGTACACTGGATGTGTTCGGATGAATAGTTTGAGGAGGTATAGTCGTTGTTTTAAATAAAGATTACATTATTGTGTATGTTTCATGAACTTACAGCTAGATAGGCCCTACTTATTAATAATCTTTGATCTAAATGATAGATGCAGGCCGGGGCCTGGGACCCGGGGGTGCACCCCCTGGACAAAATCAGGAGGTGTACCGAAGCGTACCAAAGGGGGGGGGGGGTGTTTGGGTGTTTGGCAAAAAGAGGAAGTTCCGGGTGTTTAAACACCCTCCCCCCCCCCCCCCCCCCCGGTATGTGTATGATATTATATTATAATATGTATGACATTATAATTAGATCTTAATAGAGTCTACATGTCTTGATCTAGACCCTTTTAGGCCTAAGTACCAGTTAACGTACGTATAGGTTCTCAGTCTAACGTTCAAATATAGTAACATATAGAGTGGCGGATCCAGGAATGAGTAAACGGGGGGGGGGGGGGGGGGGGGGTTGGGGCACACACACCCCAAAAAAGGCCTTTTCCCTCCAAAATTCTATGAGAAGCAAACAAATAAAATAAAAATGTCCTCAGCATTTCAGTGTCTCTCCTTTTCAGTCCAAAATTTTCTGACAAGCCAAAAAAAAAAAAAAAAAAAAAAAAGGTCCTCAGTATTTTTGTGTCTCTGGACAAGCAAAAAAAAAAAAGCAAAAAAAAGAGGCTTTTTTTGGGGGCCGGGGTGGGGGGGGGGGGCACGTGCCTCCTGTGCCCCCCCCCCCCCCCCCCCTGGATCCGCCACTGATATAGCTAGACCTAGAACTAACATAAGCCTAACAATTAGTCTAGATCTAGACTACATAAAACAAATTATTTCAAAGGAAATCAAACTTTGGTAGCTTTGGTAAATAGGTCTGGAAATGTCGAAGAATCCAGATAAAGTGAAGCAATTTTATGCTCATTTACTGGTAAATTGTTACTGTTGCCCTAACTAAAGCACATCGCAAAAACTATGTCTCTCTTAATATATTTTGCCTCTAAATTGATTTATTTAAGAAACTTGGGCCTATTCATTGCTAAATTTCTTTTACATCTCATTCCAAGTCCTAACTCTCTCTCTCTCTCTTTGTACTGTATATCATAATTGCAATACTCATTCTTACTTCTCAATTGATTCATCTGTCATTATCATGCACATTATAATCACAACCTCAATCAAATACAAGAAATAAAATGAAAAGATATATACTGAGAAAAATAGAATATTTTTATTGCTCACACAAATAAACTGTAAAAGAACAATTTAATGATTTACTACAAAATCCAGTTATACCCATTATTTACAAAAATAATGAAAAAATGAATTACATACAATAATAAAACTAAAATGTACAATAAATGTTTCCATTTGCATTATTCAATAGTAAAACGATGTTGCAAAACTGGAATTTTTTATCCCTTTGACCCAATGCCCCAAACTGGAAATTTTTATCCGCTTTGACCCAATGCCTAAAAGTGGAAATTTTTATCCACTTTGACCAAATGCCCAAAACCGGAAATATTTATTAAGGGTTGGCGGATTAAAACGCTTTGATTTAAATCACCTCGATATTTTTTTCTAAATCACTGATTTAAATCATCCCCATAGACTTGTGTATTATATACAATGTTTAAGGTTTTAAAAATGATTTTTCAAATGAAAATAATGGCAAATTTGCACATTCAGGCATTGAAAGGCACAACAATGCTGATAAATGCTTTCACAATTCCATTTGTACCCATACAAATCCAACAAAATCCTCCTGTTCAGACAAATCTTAAATGGAAAAGAGAATAAACCCGGATATTTTTGCGAATGTTTATCACTAATTCACTTCACTTCCAAAAACTTTAGGCTTTGAGAATAATGTTTCTGATGTGATTTTATTTTGTTATCAAACAAGATTTAACTTTATATGTGAAATCTTACAAGGAAAACTTACAATGTTTAACCTTTAAGGTGAAAAGACTACTTACAAATTAACTTTAATGATTCATCTAATACAGGTCCATGGCCAAAACATATTCTCATTTTCGTTCATTCACATCATTTATCACTCACTGATTTAAATCTCTTTCACAGACAATGTTGTACTATGAGAAAATGTTTCCATATTATGTCAAAATAGATGTAAGAAAATAAATCATATTTATGGTTGGGTAACAGGGTTGATAGTATTACAAAAATTTGTTCAAGTATGCTGGATGTGGGGGAGGGGCACTGTTATAATCCATTGGCATCTTTGTTTTCATATTTTCATGTTTTTGGCGGTTTGTCCATGCAGGTGTCCAAGTGTATACTTGCATACATACTGTGCGTTTGTATACGCCCATATGTTATTTCTTATTACTGCTAGAACTTTAGAGCTGCTGATTGGTTTTTAATGATACCTGGGTCAAATATGTACCAATAAGCTGATTAGACTTGTACATGTCTGATTTTACCTTGTTACTGCATTGTCGTTATTGCTGATCACACAAGAGACATTCAAATTTAGATGCAAGGTTTTAGCCTGTTACAAAGAACTTAAACTGTTATGGGAGTGTGGAGGCATAAATATTGCCTGTGATGCAGTTAAATTGCTCAGTTGAAATTTGTAACAATACTAATTAACATTTTTGCAAGGAACTCTGAAACTCTTCATAACTTTAACTCTGAAATCTAACCAGTTTATCCTTGCATCACAGTTCATGCCCACTTGACAACTCTGAAGTCTATTCAGATCATTGCTGCCTAAGAGTACCTACTTGACCGAAGTTCAATTAAAATCCAATCTAGTGGTCCTGAAGTTAATGTGATAACAAAAATATAACAAACAGTCAGATGTACTCAAGGATGGAACTCTGAATGCACAGCCCAAAAATGTCCCCCGCTCCTTTAGAGTGGAGGCACAAAGGCAATTTTGAATTTGAAATAGGAAGACAATTTTTGCTTCTTTTCGAGAGAATTTTTAAAAAATTGATTACATAAAAATCATGTGATTCACATGTAAAACACAGATTTCATTTTCTTAAAGCACCAATTTTAATTAACCTTGATAAGTAATATGTATGAGGAAATAATGATGTAATAAAAATTCTCTATAGGCAATTTCATATTTGAAATATATGTACACATTTGGTGCCTCTGGAGGAAATTTTTCATAAATTGTTATTGGTTAATAATATGTAATATTTTTTAACTAGGCTAAATTACAAAGTAAACTGTTAAAAACAATGCTAGGGGTAAAATTTATGATAAGATCAAGATTGATGCTATCATTACGCTACGATTTCTTTCTAATTGAACATAATTTCTGATGAAATAAAAAAAAAGAAAAATTTAATCCGATTTAAATCAAAACTAGATGTATCTTCGACCGCGCGCGGTCGGAATTTATGCCCCCGCCATCACCAGATTGGAAATGTATGGCATACATGTACACTCTCAAAAGGATTGGTCCAACAAAATTACAAATCTTTTCACTGAAAAAGAACAGGAGACAGAAAATTTATTTCATTTCATTTTCAAATAAAAAACTTACCATTGATGACTTACAATCATCAAATACACCAAGGAAATAGATATTTTATAGCAAATAGACCACTGTCCCCTTGAAATTTCTAAAATAGGTAGGCCTAGACTCCATACATCACGAACCATTTTTATGTACATAATGACCTCTATGACCTTTGAACTTTGACCTAACTAATCAGTTCATCGTCCCTCGCATATGCATACATGGGCCAAGTTAGAGGTTGATCTGTCAAACAGTTCTGAAGTTATTGCGAGAACGAACCATTTTTATGTATATAATTACCTCTGTGACCTTTGACCTTGAGACCCCAAAATCTAATCAGTTCATCGTCCCTCCCATATGAATACATGGGCCAAGTTAGAAGCTGATCCGCCACATGGTTCCCAAGTTATCACAAGAATGAACCATTTTTATGTATATAATGACCTCTATGACCTTTGACCTTGAGACCCCAAAATCTAATCAGTTCATCGTCCCTCCCGTATGCATACATGAACCAAGTTACAAACTGATTTAAAAAAAAAAAAACGGTTTTGAAGTTATCGCGAGAACGAAAACGGAACAGACGTACGACCCAAAAACATAATGCTTCCGGCACCACATATGGTGGGCGGAGGCATAAAAATCTGATTTAAATTTTAAAAAAATCGCCAACCCTGTTTTTATTCAGTTTGACCAAATGCCCAAAACTGGAAATTTTTATCCATTTTTATGACCTAATGCCCCAAATCAGAAATTTTTATCTGCTTTGACCTAATGCCCCAAACAGGACATTTTTTATCCACTCTGACAAAATGCCAAATCAAGCTTCATTTATTATTTACAAAAATAAAATTCATAAATATACAAAATGACTCCACTTGTGTATGTCTATATAGCAATACCTTGTCACCCAAAACCAGAAATTTTTATCCGCTTTGTACAAATGCCCAAAACCAGAAATTTTTATCCACTGTGATCAAATGCCCCAAACCGGAAATTTTTATACCCTGTGACCTAATGCCCAAAACCAGACATTTCAAATTCCAAAACAAGAACAATTGATTCTATGAATTGCCTCCCTAAAATATAAGGTTGTCCAAATACTGTGGATGAAAATACGTCTTCATGCATCAACCATTCAAAAGAGAAATTAGCAGGAGTTCACTTTCACACAAATACACACAGACATGTCTGCATGCATTTTCTTATCTCATACATTACTATGACATGTTAAACAACGACGAGATAATATACCATTACATATAACCTAATTGTCGCTGTACTCATAGGATCATTATAAAACGGGTTCAATGATGTAGCCATCCTCATTGGTCAAATAACACCAAACTGGGGGAAAATGATTCTCAGGCTCTCCATCCAAAGGTGAAAAGTGATAACATACGGCAAAAATGCTCTAAACCACGGCTGAGGTGCGCATACCTCTGGTGCGTGCAAACTTAAAACGCAATGAAATCGCGTAGTTTGTCATTTTAGTGCAGGGATTACATGACTTCTGTGATGTCATCCAGGAAAGCAAACGGCAGCCTCCATGACTGTGCGACTCTTGGCGTTTCTATGGGGTTCGTAACCATTCTTATAGACTTCATAATCATATTGCCGACCTGTTTTATAAAACTATTAATACATGGTTGTGAGTTCGTGCATTAGTGCGATCTGGCAACACGCAGGTTTTTATCGTGGTGTCAAACACACTCGGCTTGCGCCTTGTGCGTATAGTACACCACGATAAAAACCTTTGTGTTGCCAGATCACACCAACGCACTCCCAACCATGTATTAATAGTATACTGTTGTCCATAAGTGTAGATTGCCGCACCATCATCTGAATTTGCTCCTCAACTTCCTGGCATCCTGTCACTGTCAAAGATTTTCTCCCCAGTCTAATAGCTGCAACTGTTGCATCTGGAAGTGACAATCAAAGTCAAGAGAAAAAAAAGAGAAAAAGACATTGATAAAGACCTGTTGTTACGACCATTGTTCACTGAAAGATGATTACTTTGTGGACAAGATTTACTCAAAGGAAATTCTTCATAACAGAGGAAAATTGCGATACAGATATTGGGGACTCTATGTCCAAGCCTTCATTATATACTGGAATTTCTGACATAATACAAATAATAATGTTAATTGTGCTGGACAACATTACAAATAATCCTTAACTATAGATCACCATTTCCTTAACTCACAAATTGTCCACTGACGACTATTTCATGGGACAAGACAATACTTGGGGATACGGTAAATTGCCACTAGGTCTAATAGCCAAATGGTACGTCATTCGGTCTAACAACAATTCGTTCGTCACCAATTCGTCTGATCAACATTTCGTCTAATACCAATTGGTCTAATAATCACTTCATCTACAGCCAATTCGTCTGAACACCACTTGGTCTAATAATCACTTTGTCTAATTGGCTAACACCAGTTTGTGTAATAACCAATTTGCTAAAATCAACATATCAATGGGGAAATAACTCTTCATTAACAACCGGCTTGACTTCAAGCAGAAATTTCAAAGAAAAATAATGGTGAAAAACTGGACAAAAAGAGAAGAAAAGAGCTAACTTTATGATCAATCTCAATTCAAATAAATTGAGGTTCATTATAACATAATAAGATATAATGAAAACTCACCAGCTATTGGTCCGTACACAAGGATCAGGTCACCAGCTGAAGTGAACCTTTTTATTAAGGTCCTGTACACCTCTCCTGATAGAATGGTCTCCAAATGTGGTGGCTTTTCTGCGACCTTGTTTGCTCTCCACACCGTAAGCACCAGATGTTGCACCTTGTCCTCTGAAGATTAAAAAACAAGTGATTGGAATAACCATGGGTCAAGAACAACTCTCCATTTACAAGTTCATAATGAAAAGTAATTTACTTGTGCTGTCTTATGTAAATCCAGCATAGGTTAACAGTTGTTGGGTATAGGAACTATATGTTCCTCATTGAATACATGTGTGTCACTAAGAGATCTGATAAGCAAAATACAGTCAACTTCGCCTAAGTTGATCATGACAGGACTGAGTGAACTTGTGCGGAAGTCGAAGAAAATCTGACTTACGCGTGTGTATATATAACACAGGGACGCCGCGGTGCAGACTGTGGCCGGTGTAGCGGCACATACGGTTCTCCGGCAGATAGCGTTCTAAAAACGGCCAAGAACACTATCTGCCGGCGGATCGTGTTCCAACCCCGGCAGATACCGTACCTATTTCTCTTCGGCAGATATCGTTCTTGCTATCGTTTCTCTGTACAGTACGTGCACACTTGCCGCGAATTATGGAGTGTGGTGCTACTACTAACTCTGTTAGTTCGAAAAAGAGGTGTAGCTTTAATTGAGAGCTACCTCAAAAATTCAACGACAACCTCAACGAACAATAACATGACGAAGTCTATTCGTAGAAAGGCCAAGAAGTTTATTCTCAAGACTCAAATATGATGATGATGAGGCCGGGATGAGGCCCTATAGATGTCTTCATGTTGGCATGGTTGGGGCATGCGGAGCTGCTGGAGACGCCAGCTCGCGCTCGGCTCCTACTCGTCTAGCTCCCCGGAAGGTGGTGGCCAACCCTGCGTAGCAGCAGCGGCTGCTGAAACGATGGCACGACGAGAACGGTAATTATAATTTATATCATCTACCACGGTATTACTGAATAAAAATCTTTTCGAGCCTTCTTGTCTTGTCTTTCTGTTAATACCCCCTGTTAATGCCCACCTGTTAATGCCCACCTGTTAATGCCCACAATCAAATTAATGTTGATTATTTTGGCAATTGAAGATTGACTTGACCTTACATTTTTTTGCGGGGGAATGGCTAGACACTGAGACAGTGATTGGCTTCGTGAGTGTAAAAAAAAAAAAAAATTGGCTATAGGCTACGCCTTTTACATCACGAAGCCAGGCGTTCATCCCCGGCAGGCAGCAATCTAATTGAGCACGGGTTAGCATAGACCGAAAATTCTGTCTCTCGTTCGTTAGCTCTGCACTTAGTGAAGAGCCGACCCTATCCGAATAAGAGGCTAACAAACGAGAGACAGAATTTTCGGTCTAGGGTTAGCAGGACATGGAAATGCTCCGAAATGACACTTATGACACTTTCCGCGACTCCCGCGGACCGACAGGTCCTTCACCACAGCGTTTCCTCCTAGGGAAACTTTTGGAATTAGTAGGCTAGGTTTTTGTCTTCTTGATCGTACATATTTTTACAAAAATATTTTTTAAAAGAGCATAAGAAATTTCCGAGAACTAACCAGTGTTTGTGTATCCATGCCTCTTGTCATGCAGATATAAAATGGCGGCTGCGTGCGACGGGGTGCGATACAACCATAATTGAATCTATCCGTCGCCAACAGCGCAAAGCAATTTAGGAAAAGCAGTATTTTGTACACAAATGTATGCCAAATGTTGTTGTACGTCAATTAGGGTAAAGCTGCTATGAGTACAGGCTGTATTAAAAAGGTTACCTCACATCATACTGATGTCAAGATATGAATTATAGGTGACTGTTGACTATAAAATAACATTGCTTATTTTATCTTTCAGGTGGTGTCATGTTGTCGGCAAAAACATAACTTGTACTGAATGTGGCCAGAAGCACCAAGGAGGTGCAATGCAATATTCGGTTGTGCCTGTGCAGGGCAAGGGCAAAACTATGCAGGATTCCTGGGAGATGTTTGTCGGCACTACCGACTTCAGTTGTGTATACATGTGACAAGTGGTGAGTGAATTAAATGGAAGTCCAACTGTAGCGGCGAGTTAATGATTGTGCTTATATTTAATTTGAATATGTACATCCCTGTATAATTGGTATACCCTAAGCTGTGAATAGCTCGGTCCACTATTGGAAACCATGTATATTCATGTATATGTATACAAGGTGGCATGTGCTATACACAGCTTCAATGAAGTCACTGGAGTGTGATCTAATACATGCTGACAAAAGGTGCGCTAGGCATAACGTTGTAATGCTTTCTTAAAGCACAGTGTATAGCTGTATGAGAGGTCCCACACATTTACAGTTGACCGCCTATACTTTGGAGGAATGTTGATTCCTTCTATATGTGTGCTTAAGACAGAGCCGTAAGGAATGGCTGCTGAAGTTGTCAGCATAATTGTTGTAAAAGTTTGGTGAACAGGATGCCGAACAGTTGGTAAGTTAAATTGATGGTTCTTACATTCAAGCTATGTTTATATTAATAATATGACTAAAATGAGTGATCTAAAGCACATTTTGTTATGCTAAAACAGTAATGTTGTTAGTGAATATCATTCAGCACACGTATGCCATACGATATAGCTCTGTGCTTGTAAATGAGCTCACTGCACCTTTTAACTCACGAGAGAAGCTATTAATTATCCCACTCAGGATATGTATGTTTTTTGATATTAATTTTGTTATACAAAATACAGGTATTGTTCTAAAAGGGATGAGAATATTGTTTATAGGATGACAATCATTTGAATAGACCCCAAAGATTAGTGCAAGCATAGCCTTGTTACAAGTTGTTCAAATGGTTGATATTCCATTGGACATGTGTATAAGAGTGTGCACACATTGATGTTTAGTGGAAACAGTACACTGTGCACAAATATACTGGTGTATATGGGATGATGTGGGGATTGCAGAAGCCTTATATTATAGACAAACTGTGTGTCGGCCTTTACTGATGCATTATGTTGATCGTTTCCTAGTACATATCGATTTGCATGCTGGGGGCCCACTTATAATTATGTGTTGAATTTATATTTCTTTATGGTTGATGCACTACAGTATTCAATTTTTATGATTATATACTAAAGACAATGGTTAATGCATTACCCTGATTTAGATTGTTATCAGAGATAGGCATACTGTGGTGTAGGCTAAAGATATGTAATTCCATTTGTGTTTTAAAGAGGCAATGGGCTCAAGTGATTAGATTGGTATAGGCAAATTGTAACTGATTAATTTCTGCTAATATGGTCAATTGGTCAATTATGGTGTGGACGTGTCTGTAATGCAATGTAAGTGACAACATGCACATTGTTTATCTGGACATGTTTGGATCATACATTGGTGGTTGAGCATATGCTGTACCTGTGTAACTGATGTTTGTATTCAATGCCAATTGTTGATGTTAACGCAAGTTTATTTGTTTGTTCTCTTTAATAAACAGTGAACCGTGTGCAGACACGCACTCACGAGCATGAGACAAGATACTGATCATCGTCCAAGTGAATTTGTGTCTCGTTTCCATGGGTGCGAACCACGTGTTCATGACGTTTTTATCCAAATGTAGAAAGTCAAAGCTACATTTCAAGTTCACAACTTGGGATTTGAGTTCACAACGGACATTTCAGCTGACGCGGTTGTAAGCATCGTTTTGAGGGACTTCAGGCTGCAGAGATGTCACAACAAGGTGCTTCTGCGAAGGAAGGTCTACCAGCTGGGGGAGTCCAGGCCCCAGAGCGTAAGGTCCAACACCCGAAGGAGAACATCAAGGCTTCGGACGAGAAGGCCCGTATGGCGGATGAAAACGGCGATGACACGGTTTCGATAGCGACATCGGTTTCATCTGCGTTAGGGAGCGCTACTCGTCTGCAGGAAGTGAAAATTAAACTGGAACTCGCCAAGGCGAAACGGGAACAGTTAAAACGGGTGAACGAACTAAAGCAACAGGAATGGAGTGTTCAAAGGAAGTTAGCAAATTTAGAAATTGACAATGAAATTGAGAACGCTCAGATTGAAGCATCCCTGTTACTAGAGCAGGTAGATCAACAGGTTTCTGGTGTAGGGTTACCCAATACAGATTTGAAGGTTAATGTATGTGGTAACAATTCACTTGTTGGTAATGATACTTCGTTGAATGATAATCATGATAATGTCCCAATTTCACATGTTGGTAAGGATATTTCATTGAATGATAATCATGATAGTGTCCCAATTTCACATGTTGGTAAGGATATTTTGTCGAATGATAATGTTCATGATAATGTACCAAAGGTAAAAGAATCCCAATTGTCTGATGCAAATGTTAATGACCTAACATCTTCCCCCTCACAGCAATTGAGTCATTCTTGGACACAACAGCTACCCCAGTATCACACTGCACAAACATATGGTATTAGTAACGCACCATTATCTGAACCACCGTATGGGAACCATCCATGGATCTGGCAGACGCCGCAGCCTCAGGTGCGTCCGACATATCAACTTGATCCTCACGTGCCACCTTACATCCCGCAGCACTTCGTTAACGCTAGTAACCATGCCTCGCTTCCACGTGGTCACGGTCACGGATCTGATATGGATGGACTTGCTCAAATTGTACAAGCGATCAATCTGGCAGTAAACCTACCTAAGCCAGATCTCGCCTTTTTTGATGGCACTCCTGTTGAGTATCGTAGCTTCATCAACGCATTTGAAGTTAACATTGAAGCCAAAGTAGGTGATGACAGAACAAGGCTTACTTACCTAATCCAGTATTGTAAGGGCAAAGCACGTAGCAGCATCGAGAACTGTGTCCTGATGGAAGCTACCCAGGGCTATGTAGAGGCAAAACGGATCCTGCAGGAACAATTCGGTCAACCCCATATCGTCGCCAGCGCTCATATCGGCAAAGTAATCAAACGACATCAACTTAAACCAAACGACAGTGCCGGATTGTGGGATCTTGCTCGGGACATGCAAAGATGCCAGATGGTACTGGCTCAGATGGGGTATATGGCGGACCTGAACAGTTCACAAACTTTGCTGTCCACCCAACGTCTTCTACCCTTGCACCTCCAAAGTGAATGGGCCAAGAGAGCGCACTCGATGATGATAAGAGGTGTTGTGCCAAACTTTGAGATGATGACAAGGTTCGTTGAGGAGGCAGCACAGTTAGCATGCAATATCTTCGGTATGAACATTGGCAACACATCCAGGGCTGATGGTGCGAAGCCCAAACCAGGGTCAAGGAAATTTAGCTTCTCTACCCATGCTAATGTGGACCAGGGGAAGAAATGTCCCTGCTGCCAAGGAACCCATCGACTGAGGATGTGTGGCGCCTTCAAGTTGAAGTCAGTGGATGAAAGAAGAGATTTTGCTAGAAGGACAAAACTTTGCTTTAATTGCCTTGGTCATTTGCATTTTGCAGCTGGTTGTCTTAGCAAACCTCAATGTGATGTGACTGGATGCGGGAGGAGACATGACCCATTGCTTCACTCTGATGACTGGGAAAAGAAGAATTCTGATACACGTAAACGGAGCAAGGGGAAGAATGATGGGATTCGCAAGCCTAAAGATGTTGCGGAACCAGCAGTGTCTATCCCACAAGCTCAAAGCAGTAAAGACCGAGATCAATCTGCACAGGCGTTCAGTGCCAACATTTCAAGAGGAAAGGTACGTCTGAGAGTAATCCCGGTAACAGTACAAGGAAATGGCCGTTGGCTGCAAACATGGGCTTTGTTGGACCAGGGCAGCGATGTCTCACTTTGTACACAGACCCTGGTCAATGAACTCGGCCTTGCTGGCATCAAGACAACATTCCAGTTAACTACAGTGGACCAGCCGGGAAGCCATAAACAAGGAATGGAAGTTTCTCTTTCTGTTAAGGGGGTTCACGAAGATGAGGTGTTAAAGCTTCCTCATGTCTGGACCATTAACACCCTTCCAGTGTCAACTGAGTGTTTCCCAGAGCAAGGGGATCTGAAAGAATGGCCACACCTGGACGGGGTCATACTCCATGCAATTGATGAAACAGAAGTGCATCTGTTGATAGGAGGTGACACTCCGGAAGCTTTCTGGATGTTGGAGCAAAGGGTAGGCAATCCAAAGGAACCCTACGCAATCCGAACCCCGCTAGGATGGACGCTGTTAGGCCCCACATCATCCAAGCGCAGGTATCCGTCCGCTAGTATCAACTTCGCTAGGCTCGACAGAGATCCTCTTCAAGCCCAGTTGGAACAGTTTTGGGAGCTAGACTTTGGAGGCTATCTCCAGGAGGAGAAGGCAGGCAAGTCAATCGAGGACCAGAGAGCCTTGAAGATGATGGAGAATACTTCAAGGAAAGTTGGTAACCATCATGAAGTTGGCCTACCGTGGCGATGCTGGCCACCTGAGCTTCCGTTCAATCGTTACCTTGCAGAAGTCAGGCTGAGGTATCTAAAAAGCAAGTTGAAGAAGGACGATGTGCTCCGCGAAAAATATTCAACGACCATAAGCGAGTATATATCGAATGGGTACGCAGAAGAGGTGCCAAAGACTTCTGGCCATGGATTGACAAGTTTGGACGTTGCAGAACAGACATTTAAGGATCCCATAGAAGCAAAGTGGTACCTCCCTCATCATGCGGTTGTGCATCCTCACAAGCCAGAAAAGGTGAGAGTGGTCTTCGATTGTGCAGCTCGCTATCGGGGAACGGCACTCAACGATCAACTCCTTCAAGGGCCAGATCTGACCAACAATCTGACCGGTGTTCTCACAAGGTTTCGGCAGGAACGAATTGCCTTTGTTGCGGATGTCCAGGGGATGTTTCATCAGGTCAAGGTTCCAGTCCAGGACAGAGATGCGATGAGATTCCTCTGGTGGAAGAATAGTGATTTAACAAGGGAGCCTACAGAATATCGCATGACAGTCCATCTCTTTGGTGCGACCTCATCGCCAAGTTGTGCAGGGTTCGCGCTTAGAAAGACAGCCAAGGATGCCCATGGACAATTCAACAAGGAAGTTATTGACACGGTCCTCAATAATTTCTACGTCGATGACTGTCTGAAGTCTATGAAATCGAAAGAAGATGCAAAGTGTCTGGCGAAGGATCTAAGGTGTCTTCTTGCACAAGGAGGGTTCAGACTCACGAAATGGCTCTGTAATGATCTTGATGTCCTTGCTTCAATACCTGAAACGGAGAGAGCTGATTCGGTGCTGAACCTTGACCTTGAGGATTTGCCCGTTCAACGGACATTAGGAATCCTGTGGGACATGAAGGCGGATTCGTTTGGCTTCAAGGTGCATGTCCGGGAAACACCATTCACCAGACGAGGCATATTATCGGTAGCGAGTTCTCTGTACGATCCCTTAGGTTTCGTAGCTCCATTTGTTCTCCATGCCAAAGTGCTTCTGCAGCGACTTTGTAGGCGTAAACTGGGATGGGATGACCCCATCAGCGAAGAGGAGAAGCAGGAGTGGAAAAGATGGATACAAGACCTACCAATCCTCACTGACCTGGAGATTGAACGATGCTTCAAACCAGATGGATTTCGGGAGGTAGAGACGGCGACACTGCACCACTTTTGTGATGCATCAGAGACGAGCTATGCAACAGTGTCTTATTTACGGCTGACAGACAAAACGGGAAGGATTCATTGTGCCTTTGTCTTGGGGAAGTCGAGACTGGCACCATTGAAGGTCGTGTCAATACCTCGTCTCGAGTTGATGGCAGCCGTGCTTGCTGTGACCGTCGACCAGTTTTTGAAGGCGGAACTCGGAATTCAAGTCGATGACATCACCTTCTGGACAGACTCCACCTCTGTTCTACATTATATTCGTAGTGAGTCTAAGAGGTTCAAGACATTCGTCGCAAACCGTATAGCCAAGATCCACGGTGCCTCTACACCATCACAGTGGAGACACGTGGATACCAAGTCAAATCCTGCTGACGATGGATCACGTGGTCTGAGGGCTTCTGAGATGATTGCCAAGCGACGCTGGTTGAGTGGACCCGAGTTCCTCTGGAAGGAATATGGCTGGCCTGTGATGCCAGATGCAGTTGAGCCATCCATCGATGACCCAGAGGTCAAGAAGACTGTACCTGTGTATGCGACAATGATGCGGGCAGGAGTGGGAGACCTACTGAAGAGGTACTCTTCATGGAACAAGTTGAAGAGATCTGCTGCCTGGCTACTGCGGTACAAGAAAGTCCTCCAAGCAAAGGCAAATGGGGAAGTGCCTGACTCCCTCAAGGAGATTGTCCTGTCTTCAATTGAACTGGAGGAAGCAGAGAGATCGGTAATCCGGTTCGTTCAACGTGACGAGTTCAAGGATGTTTTGGACGGAAAAATGGCACAAAATGTCCCTATGTCAAAATTGAATCCTATTGTTGTTGACGGTATTGTTCGTGTTGGTGGCCGGCTGCAAAATTCCCAGATGGATGACGAGACCAAGCACCCAATAGTATTGCCTTCACATCATCACGTGACAAGACTATTGATCGAGCACCATCACCACCTGGTTGGCCATTCGGGGGCCGGTATGACGTGGACATCCGTAAGAAGGAAGTACTGGGTGTTGAAAGGAGGCGCAACTGTACGGAGGGTGATCGGGAAATGCTTCCTATGTAAACGGAGGAATGCGAAGAGGATGAACCAGTTTATGGCAGAACTCCCAGCGAGCAGAGTGACACCAGATAAGCCCCCGTTTGCATACACTGGTGTTGATTATTTTGGTCCCTTCACGGTGAAGCAGGGACGGAGTGCAATCAAACGCTACGGATGCCTCTTCACCTGCCTCAACAGCAGAGCTGTTCACCTCGAAATCTCCAACACACTTGAGACGGACTCGTTCATCAACGCGCTGCGTCGTTTCATTGCTAGGCGAGGGAAACCAGTAAAAATATATAGCGACAATGGAACGAACTTTAAAGGGGCAGATAGGGAACTTCGAGAGAATCTTGCAAGTCTGGACCAAAGGCGTGTCGTCGGTTACCTAGGGGACCAAGAGATAGGATGGGAGTTCAACCCTCCAGGGGCAAGTCATATGGGCGGCGTTTGGGAGAGGATGGTGAGATCAGTAAAGAAAATTCTGACAAGCCTACTCGGCCAGCAAGTGGTATGTGATGAGGTGCTTTCTACCTTCATGATCGAGGTGGAAGCAATATTGAATGCACGCCCGCTAACTCAATTGAGTCTTGATCCCAATGATGATGAGCCTTTGACACCGAATCATCTTCTGCTCTTAAAGGGATGTCCAAGTCTACCACCTGGCGTGTTCCACAAGAATGACAACTACGGAAGACGTAGATGGAGGCAAGTACAATATCTTGCGTCTGTTTTCTGGCGGCGATGGAAAACAGAGTATCTGCCTTTGCTACAAGAGAGGCAAAAATGGCTGTCTCCGCGAAGGAATCTTGCTGTCAATGACCTAGTTCTTGTAGCCGACGAAAGTGCCCCTAGAGGCAAGTGGCCACTGGGTAAAGTAGTTGAGGTGTACCCAGGGAAGGACGGATTTGTTCGTCAAGCAGAGGTCAAGGTTGGAAGTAGGTTTTTTAAGAGACCAATCTCCAAGCTCTGCATGCTGGAGGCCGTTGGTGACAAGTAAATCAATGGCAATGTTAGTAGTTCTGTTGAACGTCGATTTAGAGTGCCATTGGGAAGTGGAATAGTTTAAATATTTGTTATTTGTGTGTGTTTGTGCATGACTTACGCACTGAAAAATGGTCAAAGAATGCCGCATTAAGTTAAAGAAGAAATGACCTTCCTGTAATCGGGTCATTGGGGGCCGGAATGTAGCGGCGAGTTAATGATTGTGCTTATATTTAATTTGAATATGTACATCCCTGTATAATTGGTATACCCTAAGCTGTGAATAGCTCGGTCCACTATTGGAAACCATGTATATTCATGTATATGTATACAAGGTGGCATGTGCTATACACAGCTTCAATGAAGTCACTGGAGTGTGATCTAATACATGCTGACAAAAGGTGCGCTAGGCATAACGTTGTAATGCTTTCTTAAAGCACAGTGTATAGCTGTATGAGAGGTCCCACACATTTACAGTTGACCGCCTATACTTTGGAGGAATGTTGATTCCTTCTATATGTGTGCTTAAGACAGAGCCGTAAGGAATGGCTGCTGAAGTTGTCAGCATAATTGTTGTAAAAGTTTGGTGAACAGGATGCCGAACAGTTGGTAAGTTAAATTGATGGTTCTTACATTCAAGCTATGTTTATATTAATAATATGACTAAAATGAGTGATCTAAAGCACATTTTGTTATGCTAAAACAGTAATGTTGTTAGTGAATATCATTCAGCACACGTATGCCATACGATATAGCTCTGTGCTTGTAAATGAGCTCACTGCACCTTTTAACTCACGAGAGAAGCTATTAATTATCCCACTCAGGATATGTATGTTTTTTGATATTAATTTTGTTATACAAAATACAGGTATTGTTCTAAAAGGGATGAGAATATTGTTTATAGGATGACAATCATTTGAATAGACCCCAAAGATTAGTGCAAGCATAGCCTTGTTACAAGTTGTTCAAATGGTTGATATTCCATTGGACATGTGTATAAGAGTGTGCACACATTGATGTTTAGTGGAAACAGTACACTGTGCACAAATATACTGGTGTATATGGGATGATGTGGGGATTGCAGAAGCCTTATATTATAGACAAACTGTGTGTCGGCCTTTACTGATGCATTATGTTGATCGTTTCCTAGTACATATCGATTTGCATGCTGGGGGCCCACTTATAATTATGTGTTGAATTTATATTTCTTTATGGTTGATGCACTACAGTATTCAATTTTTATGATTATATACTAAAGACAATGGTTAATGCATTACCCTGATTTAGATTGTTATCAGAGATAGGCATACTGTGGTGTAGGCTAAAGATATGTAATTCCATTTGTGTTTTAAAGAGGCAATGGGCTCAAGTGATTAGATTGGTATAGGCAAATTGTAACTGATTAATTTCTGCTAATATGGTCAATTGGTCAATTATGGTGTGGACGTGTCTGTAATGCAATGTAAGTGACAACATGCACATTGTTTATCTGGACATGTTTGGATCATACATTGGTGGTTGAGCATATGCTGTACCTGTGTAACTGATGTTTGTATTCAATGCCAATTGTTGATGTTAACGCAAGTTTATTTGTTTGTTCTCTTTAATAAACAGTGAACCGTGTGCAGACACGCACTCACGAGCATGAGACAAGATACTGATCATCGTCCAAGTGAATTTGTGTCTCGTTTCCATGGGTGCGAACCACGTGTTCATGACGTTTTTATCCAAATGTAGAAAGTCAAAGCTACACCAACCTTGAGTACAATATTTCAATGAGAACTATTCCAGAAAGAAGTATGCAGATAATGTTGGCAAAGTTTATCATCTCCCAGTAGTACCTGGGGGGCTGCCATTTTGACATATTATAAGGAATTGTACATATTCCAATAGGAAATGTAAGGAAGATATTTTAATCATTGAGTGAATAGGTCAATAACACAAATTTCCATGGTGGCTCAGTGGTAGAGCGCCCGCCTCATGAACGGGAGTTCGTGGGTTCGATCCCCGACCGAGTCATACCAAAGATTTAAAAAAAAAAATGGGACCTTCTGCCTTCTAGTCAGGTGCTCAACGTTTTAGAATGAAGAAGGGTAATAATAACTTTATGTTATGCAGGGCCCGCTGTGAGAACAGTTCATTATTTGTGATGAAACTTATGTATTAGGATGAATATGTCAACAAAAATGTCTCAATTTCTTTTAGAATACGGCAATTAATTTGAGTAGAAATTCATATTTCTGGCCCTGTCTAAAATAACATAATGTATGCAGACTGCATTCTCACCATTGTTGGCTCAAAACAGATTCACTCATATTTTGCCACTGTTGGCGCCTTTTAATCTGGTCTAGAGTTAGGCGAGTGTGAGTACATCACCAGTCTGTTGTTTATGTAACTTTTTGAAGATTTGTAAATATGTTTTTTTTTTAATTTAGAAGAATCTTATACATTTATTGTAAATAAAAGGATCCTTTGTTCCTATTACATTTTGAATTGAAAAGATAAAGCATTGAAAAAAGATAAGACTTTTATCTCTTTCTTTTAAATACAGTGGACATTTCCAGTCACAGAAATTGGCATCACCACATATTCTAAATGCACCAGATATGCTCTGGATTGCAATTAATCGATGGCAGGAGGAGCAGGTTGTTGGGAAGATGTGGCATGAGGAAGACCTACCAAAGAATGCCAACCACCTTGAGGTGCACCACATTCTTGATGTCATGGCATCGAATGGCGTTCTGGTTGAATATAGATTAAACAGTTTGGTTGTAAGTTACAATGTACCCAATTGTACAGAAATTTGAAACCAATTGATCATAACAACAAAATATGCACAGTCCTTCGGTTGTTGGCTGTCTTAAACTCAACTGACAGATGTTGAGCAAATTCTGCATTCACTGATGCATAACTTTGAAGACTACATGTACATAATTCTATTGGGAAAACGCAAATTACTGAAGTCAAACCATAACTCCAACCAAGATACAGTCTATCAGGAGGCTGATGTAATTACAACAGTGTTTGATAAGATAGTTACCCACACGTAGTATGATGTTATTTGAAGGTGTCCATGTTAAGATGAAACATTACGGGTCAATGAACTTTGAATTTGGACAAATTTTGCATTTTTCATGTATTTCATCTGGTTTTGGTACTGTTATCTTTATTATGTCTAGTAGGATATGGTGTAGAACTTGGTTTCTGGGGTCAGAAATGATGTACACATCTGTTTAATGATACTTTTTTGCCCTTAATCATATTTCACGCTTAACAGCTGCATAGATGTCGAGTGGCCATTATACTTGCCTAGTTATGAACCAAGAAGGTTGGTACCACATCGATGACGGCAAGGTCCGTGTGACAGACCCAGTCCTGTCAGACCCAGCCATATATTTGGTTGGGTACACCAAAGGTAAGAAACGTACATTTTATTTGTTATAATTTCCTTAACTGAAATGGGGTGTGTAATCTTATTCAACATTTAAAGCGGAAGTTCACCCTGGAATTAAATTTGATATGAGTGAAGGTTTGATGAAAATCATCTGAAAAAAAATGAAGTTATGAAAGTTTTGATACTTTGAATGCTTTATGCGAACTTTTCTCACATGTTGTGTACATGTAGATTAAATTTCCTAAATTGTCAATATTTCAGAAGAATATTAATTATTTTCCTGATGCTGTTGATATATCATCAAAACTATCATATTTATGCCTCTATGAAATACATGTATATCTATTCCTCTATTAAGAACCATGAAAAAGGATAAATTGATGGAATTTATAAACAACTCATGGGAGAGCAGCTCACAAGTAATGTCACAAAATCAAAATGTTAAGAATTCCAAACTTTGTTATTCTTTGGTAGATTTTCTTAAAACCTTCACTCATATTTTTCATATATTTTTCTGCATTTTTAAGAACTAATTAAATTCCAGAGTGAACTTGTGGATGCAAGTTGCTTAGAGTTTATCTTGAATTTCCTTACCTATTCCCTATTGGTTTTGTCCTTTTCAATTTGTAGGAGATTCCTTTCCCATAGAACATGTAACATTCGACGAAAGTTGGAAAGAGCAGGTAAATATAATATTAGTCGTCTCCTTTTAAGAAGAATTTGACATCTTCATTATGCAAGGGATTTTTTTTCACTAACATGTGTTAATCTTTGGAGTTATTCGCTATAACTATTCCATAACATATTAGTTATCAGCAGATATACCCTTGATGCCAAATCTTGCTAGTTACTAAATTGCAACATTGCTACAACTAGATGTACGTAGGCTGAAAATTTCAATTTGCCTTATAATAATGTTCTCACATGTATAACTTTTCTGAAAAACAAAAATTCCCAAGTTATAAATGACTTAGCACTGCTCATTTGGTTATCACTATTAAAGCACATGTTACCAGGCCTTTCGTTGTTTTTGTGAAAGGTGCGCATGCTCAGGCAGTTATACATGTATAGCGACCACATCTGTCTGAGAATGCGCTCTCTGCATCTTCAAATTTGATACCACATTGTAAACTTCTGGCGTAAACAACAATCAATTCATTGGCCACTCTTAATCTATTGCTGTTTTTTATTTTGGACAAATACAAACAACCTTTGCAACTCTCTTTTTAAAATAATATGCAGTGAAAGAAATTGGATGAGAGAATAATAATGATTTAATTGACTCAATGACCCTCTACTACGCCTTGCTGCTAACCCGCCTCTTTGGTCTAGTACTTAAGGCATTGGAGTTTAATCCATGTCTAATCCAACACGGACTACTTTTTATGACATTAAATTCCACAAATTTAGAGTAAGGCAGATACAAAGTAATAGAGCTGACAGGTTCATGTAGTAAAAGTGTAAGTCAATAGCACAAATCAAAATCAGATCAAAAGTTAGCCTACTAGAAACAACTAAAATGTCAGATCAGAATGTATGATAAAATGAAGAAAAATATAAATGAAATAAGCCAGAGTTTTTAACTGGGCCCTGACCTGTACATTCATCTCCATGTTAATGGGCATTACAAATTGAAAATGGGAAATTTGTTTGCCTTCAAAAAAATTATATTACATTTTGCAATTATTCTGAATAAAGAATACCATAATTACCCACCATAGGTGTAGATATTTTCATTACCTGATCTATGGATCTTTTTTCTTTTACTGTTTACACAACGTGAATTATTGTTGTACCATACAGTATGAAATTGTGTTGGAGTCTTAGAGAGGAAATATTAATATTATTTTTAACGTAAATCAATTGGAATGTTTTTTTTCATCTAACTTAATCAAATTTCTTGAAATGTTTCCATTTGATACAGCTTCCTGCTATCTTCTCACACCTTGGAAAGGTGATCGCAGGCGATGTGCATTAAGTGGTTCTTAACTGGTCTGATAGTATAATGTTCTTGTGAACTAAAGACCATTCAAGGGACCAGCTTTAAACTTGGCTGTGTATATGCATATGGGAGTGACAATGATCTGATATGATGTGGGAGTCAAAGGTCAACGGTCACAGAGGTCATTATTTTAAAAGTTTACATGTTAGGTGTGTAATATATTTCTTAAGTGATAATGGCAGAGGCATAACTTTTGACTGCACGTAGTCGAGACTTCATTTAGTTTGGAATAGTCATACCCCTCTTATGCATTGGTGGCACAAGGTATTACCAAACTTAGACTGTGTTACTTTCCATTTTTATATTTAGAACATTGCGACTACAACAAAAACATTATTGATAACTGGAAAATATGGATAGCATTATTTAATATGATAGCCTTTCTAACACATATTTCATATTTCATATTACAGGTCTGTCTGGCTGCATGATCTGCTACATGGTGTGAAATGGCGTTCAATCATGGGGCATAGCAATGTGCCGGACGAGGTAAGACGCATCACAAAACGTCACACACCTGATCTTGTACAAAATCAAGATTTGCATGTACATTCCAGTTCATATATTTACTTTTATATAATTCCTACAAACATGTACATGTATCAGTTGAACCTATTCTGACTGTTCTGAAGAAAATCTGTTGCTGCTGCAAATCGTGTTCATTACTAATTTACGAAACATGTAGTCGCATGTTGTCACACAAAAATTTTTACAGAAATGGGACGTTTTGCATACATTGGAATAAAAAATATTGTTTTTCTAAATTGCTCCCTAATACTTCCATTTGTGTATTTAAGACCTTTGATTTCTTTTTCACATGATCGAGGTTCAAAGAACTTTGACCATGTTGTGGTATCAACATTGAAATCTTAACCAAGGTTAACTTTTTGAAATGTGATCATAAATTTGAAAGTTAGTATGGATCTACTTCATGAAACTTGGACATATGGGTAATCAATTCAAAGGTCATTTTGGGTCAACGAACTTTGACCACATTGTGGTATCAACATCAAAAACTTAACCAAGTTATGATCTTGAGTTTTCAAGGTAATATTGAAAGTATAAATCCCTATCGCATAAAACTTCATTATATCGTTATCAAGAATTGGCAAATAGGTGAATGGAATTTCATGTCACTAGGCAAAGGTCAAAGGTCATTTGAGGTCAATGTACTTGTATTTTATTATCAAATGAATTTTTTATTGGAAAATTATTCATCTTAGTTGTTTTCAAAGTCAGCACTGCTGCTAAATTAAATCATGTAATGCAGGCGAGACTTCCAGAGGTATTCCACTTGTTTTTTTTTCATCTTATCTTTCATGCTATTTATCTTGTGTCTCCAGCACATTTGTACAAAATACCCTGGTGAATTTGTTAAAAGGTTAAATCAAGGAGTTTCACCACTTCAGAATTTGATATCAATAACCTTATTGTTCATTTTCATATCAAAAGGTCGCGCATGAACTAGTGAAAAGAATACAACAGAAGTATCTTCTTCATGAAGAACCCAAGTTGGGGTAAGCTGTACTTTGCAACTTGTCAGGGGTTAAATGTGATTTAGAGGATACTCTAAAATAAAGTCCTATAGAAGTTAAAGGGAAAATCACCCTAGAATTTAATTGGTTTTAGAAAAAGCAAAAAACAATAAAATAGAAATATCAGTGAAGGTTTGAGAAATATGCCAAAGACCACCAAAGCTATGAATATTCAAATTTCTGATTTTGTAAACATTCAATAAAATTGGAACCTTTACAAATGTGTTATATAATAATTTGAATAAATAATTAACCGTGTTCACCTGTATGAAACCATTTTTCTGTCCTTTTTCTTATCTCAATGTACAAAATTTTTGTGCAAGTTATATGTATTCCATGGCCTGGGTTAAAAAACTGGTATTAAATTGATGTAATTTGAGGCTCATAATTAAAAAGAAAATTTCCATATCTCGCTTTCTTTCTAACCCTATAATTGTATGGCAGAGGTAAATATTTCCCTTTTGAACTACACCAAGTGTACCTTTTTAAATTAGACTTATAAAGCTTTGCTGAAAGACCAAATCAATTCCATTTCAGTGTACATACATGTGCATATTCTAATTCTCTTATTATCGTACTCATTATCTAACACTTGTCATTATGTAAACAGTATTCATTTCTTTGTACGAATTATCACATCTCTCATATCCATTGTAGGAACTTGTTCAGGCTCCCCCCCCCCCCAAAAAAAAAGACTCAATGTTCCAGAGAAGTTACTGCAACAACTGTCTGCATGGCAAATACCACAGTAAGTACATGTATTAGAATCCACAATCCATGTTTTTAGGAGGATATTTATGCCCCTTGGTATTACAAGGTCAGGAATATCATTTAATGGTTTTCTTCTTATTTGTTTTCGTAGAGGTGTGAATTATTTTGTACACATCTCCAAAGAAATAAATGCTATCCTCTTTCTAATATGCAAGTATTTCTCTCTTATGATCATATTTTTTAGGCTTAGTACAGAATGCTGGTATCTGCCGGTGAAGCGGCACATACGGTTCTCCGGCAGATACCGTATCCGCCGGCAGATATCGTTCTACCTCGGAACCATATCTGCCGGATAAGGTGTATTGTATATTGGCAGATTTGTACGAGACACTCTCGTGCCTAAATAATAGACCTGTCTAAGTGATTCAAATTTATGGATGTTTCTTTCCTGGGGACCTAGTAACGAGGTATTCCATTAACCTGTTATTAATGAATGAACTACAATACTTGGAATCCAGTTTGCATACATTATTTGTTGCTGTGTCTTGGTACGGTATCTGCCGGGGTTGGAATATGATCCAACCCCGGCAGATAGTGTTCTTGCCCGTTTTTAGAACGGTACCTGCAGATCCCCGTATCTGCCGCTACACCGGCTTAAAAGAATTGTTCGGCATTTATCTCTTGTGCAATCTTGTTCAAAAATAAAATGTACCATAACATGCAGTGAAGGTAACTGATATGTCTTCAGAATTCAAGTACTCATAAAATCTCAACGTAGTGAACAAGCACACTTATTAAAAAAATAAAATATATACAGCCAGAGGCAGAGGCACATTTCTAAGCATTCCTCTATGTTCATGCTAAAACATCATCTCCCAACTTTTACCTGTATATCAATCCATGCAGTTCGAGATACATCAGTGAGGTTCTTGTTCCAGAAGCAGTTCAGTCCCTCGTCTCATTGGTATGTGTAACCAGGGATACCCGTAGAGCAAGTTAAATTACGTACTTTCTTCCCATGCTGCTAAATATGTGCTATATGTTCTGTTCAGGTGTTTCATCAAATTCAAACATTATTGTTTGGCAACTTTTGCTCTGAGAAGACACAAGAAATGTAGATGCACAAATACATGTGAACAAAACAAGAATGGTGTACAGTATAACTCATTTGCAAACGATAGTTCATCTTTTGTGCACTTTAAAAACAAATTTGAAGAGTTTAATTGTTATAGGGATTTAGTAAGAATACATAGGCACTAACTAATGATTAAAAGGTTCTCATAAACTGTGAACCACAATTTAAGGTATAGAAATTATGTGTTAAACAAGTTCTCAGACAAGGTATTCTTGTCTGACAATGGCAACATACAGACAGATACTCTCATTATATTAGGGAGCTTGGGATTAAGGCAATAAGCCAAATGACCCCAAATATCCACAGATATTTTAGACATGGAGGGTCCCTTATGTGCACTTCAGAAAAATAACTCTGGGAGTGATAGAGGTGCCTCATGAATAGCTTTTGTTTCCCCCTTTAAAAAGAATACTTCCACCTGGATATCATGGAATGCACCATTAGTGCATAATTGAATAATGATTACATGACATTCATGAGCACATATCGAATATTGGTGTCAGTGGGTTTTAGAATTTGGTACAGATGACCTTTATCTGCTCATGCTCAGATTGCATCTCCGAAATGGCTTATAACCTCATAGAGTGGACTGTAATATAATAACAGGCCATATAACTTCTGTTTAGTACCATAAGCATAGGGAACAGGTAATGTGATCTATTCCTGGAGTTATTGGATTGATTCTATTACAATTCATATTGAAATTTAGTGCTAAACTTTCTAATGTATTTTTAATTATATATTTTTGGAAGTGCCATCAGCATCATATGTGATGGACCTAGGTGCTTAAAAAGGAGTGACCTGACCATTATTATTTTAATCATTACTAATGATTAAAGCTGGGGTATATTATTGGTGATTCTCAAAATGTATTTTTCATTATAAAACTACTTTATAGACATGGCTGGGAAGAAAATTTCAGGATAATATCTTTATAGTTATTTGTCCTTGTCTAGCTAAATCTATGGAATGAACATCTACATGTACAAGGCCTATTTTAGGGGAAATTATATCAGTGTCAGTAGCAGGTACCAGAGCAGCCTTAACAGCAAAATACAGATTTTTACAAAGATTCAAACTAAAAATTAGTGTAGCGACCACTCTGCTTATTTTTATAGTATTTGAAAAATGACCAATATAACTGATATTATTCCATCTTTATTACCAAGACTATTTTGAAACCCAACTTTAAAAGAAGAATAAATAGGCATAAAATTTTTAATTTAGTTATAGGTTTTTATTTCTGCTTATCTTGTTTAGTCTTTGTTTTTCATTTGTTTCCTTTTCAATGCAGATGAGCTGGAATAAGTGAAGTCGATGGATAAAACAACCTAGAGCAATCTGTATGAAGGGTTCTATACAGCTCTATAGCAGCTTCATGAATATTTTCTATGTTGTACATGATTTCCATGAATGGTATAAAAGTAGTTATGCTTTTTATACACTTGCAAACAAAGTTCAAGGGGATATATAGGAGTCAGCATGCATCAGAGTTGGCGACAGATGTTAAACTTTTAAACAAGACACATTGTTCCACAGTAGCCGAATATGACCGCTTGGTCTATTTGCCAATTAGTCTATATGATAGCCAAATTGTCTAATTGCATTTTCGTCTAATTTTCAAATGAATGTTTGGCCTATTTTCCGACTGTTACAGGAATTTAGACCAAGTGGACATTTGATGAAATAGACATTAGACGAAATGGGAATAAGACAAAATGGTGAATTATAGGCGAAGTGGCAATTAGACAAATAGGTTATTAGACAACTGGTTGTAGACAAAAATGGAATTCGACCAAGTGGGATGAGACCAAGCGGGCATTTTTATGCCTCCGCCCACCAAAGGTGGGTGCCGGAGGCATTATGTTTTCGGGTTGTCCGTCCGTCCGTCCGTCCCACTTCTCGTTACCGCGATATCTGAAGAATCATTTGAGGTAAGAACTTCAAACTTGGTACTAGTATGTATCCCTATACGAAGATGAACTGATTAGATTTTGGGGTAAGGAGGTCAAAGTTCAGAGGTCAATTTACATGAAATTACATGTAATTACTGGTTTTTAGCACCGGTACCGCGATATCTCGAGAACTATCTGAGGTGAGAACTTCAAGCTTGGTACCAATATGTATCCCTATACGAAGATGAACTGATTAGATTTTGGGGTAAGGAGGTCAAAGGTCAGAGGTCACAGAGGTCAATTTACTTGAAATTACATGAAATTCTTGGTTTTTAGCCTCTTTACTGTGATATCTCAAGAACTATCTGAGGTGAGAACTTCAAACTTGGTACCAGTATGTATCCCCATAGAAAGATGAACTGATTAGATTTTGCGGTAAGTAGGTCAAAGGTTACAGGTTGCAGGTCTCAGCGGCCAATTTACATGATATTAATACAGTTTTTGGCTACATTTCCACGATATCTCAAGAACAACAGATTATATTGCTTTATAGTCAGGAGGTCAATTAGTAATATAGGATTTTAGTGTTTTAAATCACAATTTCGCAATAACCATTTGATGAATGCGCATCAACTATATTATACTTATAGGTGATCAGGAATTATCTGAATACAAGCGGAGGCATATTGAAGACGCAGTCGTATCTTTTGCTTGTTGAAAGAGGTTTTTAAAAGCTCAAATACTGTTTTGTCTGAACAAAGGACTGTATGTAAATTTGTTATACAATAACATTCATAATGGAACAGCTAGAAAGTGCTTCAATCTTTAATTTTCTGCTTGAAAAGGGTGATTTTGTTACATTTTGTGTGAAAAGACTAAGCCACCAGATGTACCGTCTTTTGTAAACAATTTTTTTTTTCTTTTGCAAACAATTATTTTCTCTGGGATGCACCATTCCATTAAAAGACACTTTCATTGATTTTGTGTTTAGTTTGATTGTTATATAGAAATATCTAAAATCATGTTTGTCATACAAAAACATTCATTTATTCTCCAGCAGCTAACATTTACTGTATTCTTTATTTTTTTTTTTAAACATGATTTTGCTACGTTCTGTGTGATTTGTATGCTAAGACTAAGCTACAAGTTTAGTACTACAGTTGTATTTTGATTCCTACCATTAATTTTTTCATGATGAATATGAAATTTAGGTTTTGGGACGTCTATTGATATGTTGTTATTGCAAATGATACAAGCGTAACCCAAATGATGCATGTTAGAACAAAACCCAACCTGCTGATATCTCACAGACAAATGTAACATGAGTAACCATAATGTGAGTAACCATGATATCTGTCAATTCTGAAAAAAAAATTATAGGTCCAGTGATATTCTAAGCCTGCCAGTGAAAGTCTTTATAGCATATTTCTTTGAAAATGGTAAACTACTTTTTCAAGAAAGTCTAATTTTAGGACACTTCATACCCCAGAAATGATGTCTCCTTTTAGTGATGCTTAGGCAATATATTAGGCAAACCTTAGGCAAACCAATATATGAATTACAAAAATATTCATCAAAAGAAAGAGCAAACAAATATTGATTAATGGAAATTTATTTATGCTGCAGTACCTTAAACTTTCTTGAATTTGGAATGAAATGAAATACACTTTTTGCAAATTTGAGAATAAAAAAAAAAGATTCATTTAGGCCTTCAGGACATCTTGGGTATCTTTGGGTTTGGAGCCCTTCTTGAAATTTATGCATGTCCAAATTTTGTAACATTAGTAACCAACACATTAGTTGCGCTAGTAGTAAATAAAATGAAGAGCTTACTTGCAAAAGGCCCTAAATCCATTTTTTATCATATGGCACTTTTTTATATGCCTTAATAGACATTCACCATGTGCATCAAACTGGCTATATTTCAACTTCTAAAAGTTTCAGGAAGTTTGTTAAAAAATGAGATGAAAATTATGTTTTCTTTCAAAAGGCCCTAAATCCAAAACACTTTTCTTGCAAAAAGCCCTATATCCATTCATCTATCCTGCATCCTGATTGGCTAAGAGAATAGGTTTTTGGCATGAATGACCAATCACGCGCCTCCACACAACCATCTATCCAGAGACTCTGTGTGAGAATCTTTCCAGCTTTTTGACATTTTTTATTGGAATTAAATACACAAAATTCCTTAGTTTATCAAGATCTTGAAAATTACTACAACAATGGAGCTTGCAGATATAACCAACAATCCCAGGAAAAAAAAAGAAAAATGAAATGAAATGAAATCTTATTGGATGTACATGAGTAGGTGATATGAGGATGGTGTGATATTGAAAAAGGTTCAGCAGGTGTTGTTAACTCTAATGACATGAATAATACAGCCATGACAAAGATGATGGTGATGATGCTACTGTTAGTGATGGTGATGTTGATGATGACAGTGATAAATGTGATGATGGTAGAAATGGTGATAGAGATAATGATAATAGTGGTGGCAATGATAATGGCGATAAAGGTATTTACGATCTCCATAATGACGATGATGATGGTGATGGTTATGATGGTGATGATAATGGCAATAATGATGATAACAACAATGATGATGTTGGTTATGATGATGTTAATGCTGATTTCATGCATGTGTATGATGGTGTGATGCTGAATGTTCTGATGATGGTAATGGTGTGATGACGATGGCAATTATACGGGTGATAATGATGGTATTGGTTACGTGATGTGATGTTGATTATGATGATGCATTCTGCTCTGGATACAGTAGATATTGCTTTTATTTTGAGCAAATCTGCTTTATTAAGGGCAGATAATGACTGGCTACTGTCAGTAGACAATACAAATTATCTTTGGAATCGACTTTAAAATGTTGCTATATCAGGCAAGGTTTATCAGAGCAAAGCAAATATTTTATGCAGTTATCTAGAGCAAGTCTGCTTTATTTTTAAGGTCAGATGATGATTTTCGATAAGTCACCCCAATTATCTTTCGAAGTTTAAATTTTGATTGATTTTATAATGCTGCTATATCAGGCAAGGTTTATTATAACCCATTGAACATAGGCAGGTGGAGCAGCACAAGAGGTTAGGTGAACAAGGGCGGTGGATTTTTGGTTCATTAGAAAGATTTTTAATGTGTAAATGACTATTATCATTCAAGACTTTTCTTGCAAAAGGCCCTAAATCCCACTTTTCTTGCAAAAGGCCCTAAATCCAAAAAAATAATAAATATAAAAAATCATATAAAATATTTGACGGCCGCAGGATTTTTAAAATTGTGATTATTGTTACTTGTGGTGATGTCTCTTAAACATACATGAAGATCTTCTTGAATGAAATCATAGAACTGTGCGAAACAAAAAATCTCAATTTACTAAGAAGTTGGTAAAGTGGATTTAGGGCCTTTTGCAAGAAAACTCTTCAAATACAGTTTCTAAGGTTTTAAGGTACTCCAATATGTATGCATTGAGGTAACTAAAACTTAAGCCTATCTTTAGTTTTGGTAAATCTCCAAAAGTGCATGTCACTATTCCAATTCATTATTAGATTATATGAATGTGTGTACCCTAAAACGGTTATGATGTGAAGGATAAGAAATAAAAGTGTTTTATTGGATAAATTTAACAATTTTCCATCAAAATTTATTTTTAGCGGGTGCCCAATCAAAATGAAATATCTGCGTATTTTTGTTGTTAATATAAAACCCCTTCTCAACCATGGAATGCGCTGAAAATTTATAGTCTTTGTCTGTACCTTTCTAATAGCCAATTACTAAATTTTAAAGTAAGTGTTCAAAGGGCTATTTTTAAAGAAAAATATTACAGAGAGAGGGCCCTAGATGCCAATTTAAATTCTAACGGTTGAAAAACTTCCAACTTTGAATTCTAGCGGCTGAAAAATCATCCAATGACCACTACACCTTTGTAATATAGGAATGTTAGATGATACTCCAGTATAATTCACATTACTGACCCTTTACCAAAGCTTTAGACAGGCATTACTTAGCTAATACTTGTAGTAAGAGAATGTTTTATGTAACCATGCCCATTTGTGTAAAGGTAAGTTTTACATCATATTCATGGATATGGTTTGAAGGGGAAATCAAAGAATCAAGATTGTATAGACACAAAATAAAAGTTTTTTTCACAGAAATGATACAGTGTTTTCTGTGTTTTGTAGATGGAGTGAGGATGTGTCAAAAGGCCTAATACCACATCTTATTTTATCATTATTTAAAATTGCTGTGTTGGCCTCTTGGACATTGATCGAGTAATATTAACTGTAAAATAATGATAGTTTTATTCAATACCAATGTGAACCATCAAATGATGTCCATTGATGTAGATAATACGAATGTCTTATGTTTAAAATAAATCTGAATAAAACCTTTTTCGGTTACAGTTACATCTAGATCGGTAATCTCACTATGATGGTAGCGGAAACTGTAAACCAATTTTTGTTTTTCTTCTTTTTTTTTCAATTTATTATAGTTGCAGAACATGATTCCAACAGATTTCGGCAGAGGCAAATCTGACCTGACTTTTTCTTGGGGGATATTCCATTCCATTCCAGAATCTTCTGTGATTACAGTCAACCTATCACATTTAGAAATGGCCTAAAATTGATATTATCAAATTGTGAAATTATTAGGATCTAGGATTGGTTTATTTTAAAGACACTAAATAATGGCCATTTAACAGCAAACTCGTGCGTCATTCACTTAGGAGTCATTAGGTAAGGCTACCATTACGAGCAAAACTTGGGTGACAAAATAATTCCAGTATTAAAGGGATAGTCTAGTCCGAAAACTAGTTGGTCGGAATAAAAGTAGAACAAAAAAAAGTTTCAGATTTTTTTTTTTATTTAGTGCTTTTTATTTGTCAACTTAAAATCTTTGACACACTAGTAAGCAAAATGCAATATCCTTTTACAAAATAGTGGATACATTTACAACTCCTAAAATACATAACATTTTTCATCTTCTTTCTCTTTGAAAGCAATAAAATGATATGTCAGAATTCTATATGGGTTTTTAAAACTTGTTTCTTACGTTTGTAATCGATTACACGCAAATTGCGATAACGTCACAAGCGATCTTTTATCCCATTTGTTAAGTATCATCGGATGCAGAGATGCCAACTGTTCCTTTTTTGCAGTAATTTATATTGTTTTTAATTTAAAAAATACTGCAGGTTTCGTAAAAATATATTTCCCATAATTGTATTGTACACATTGTCTATTGCAGAAAAATGAAAATTCTATTTTTCTCCCCAAAATACCTTTTTTCACCCCTAAAAATACTTGAATTCGTTTTATGAGGTTGGCATCCCTGTTAATGAAGGAATAGATCAATCACATACAGGGGTTGTCTAGAATATGTTTCATAATGCAGTGTATTGTGTCTAATTATTTTCTTAAGAGAAATATTTTGGTATCGTTTTAAATAAATATCTATTGGGAAAGGAGCTCATATGATACAAAATCGCAAGATGTCATTCTGCCAATTTTTATCTGATTAATTTTAATTAGGCCTACTTTCACTTTAATAGTCCACATTCGCCAAATTTATTTCGGTATGTAAAACATTGCGCATGGCAGCTTTAGGGCTGAATTAAGTACAATTTACATCAATCATGACTGAAACAAGAGTACTACACAAAAGACAAACAAAACTCTGCTTTATATACCGTATTCAAAGAATACTAACAGTAGGATTAAGAAATTGAATTTAAAAAATAAGGATTTTGTAATATGGTTTCATCAATCTGTCAGGGAGAATATTTGTTTCATAAATTATGATTAGAGCAAAGGAAATGAATTGGTTTCCACGCGTCCAAGGTATTGTGCGGTATAAGTAATTCACACCCCGGAGGGGGCGACCTAATTTTGGCGCCCCTAAGTTAAAGATCTATTTGACATCCCCTAACTTTATGGTCAATTTGGCGGCCCTAAGCTTGAAAGTAAATTTGGTGCCTCCTAACTTTAAGAACAATTTGGTGCCCCTCCCATTATTTTTCTTTCCCCTCTCTTTTCCTTTTTTCTCTCCCCTTTCTTTCTTTTCCTCGCTTTTTTCTATTTTTTCTCACTATCTCCCCTTTCTCTTTTTTTCCTCCTCCTGTTTGGAGCCCCATCACCCCTATCCGGTTACCACTCACACAGATCTATATATAAAATGGCCACTGAGTAAGCGCGAAGGGGCGCCAAAAAGGGTAGAAAATTGAGAAAAAGAGGAGGGAAAGAAGAGTGAGAAAAGAGAAAGATAAAGGGAAAATTTAAGGCAACAAAAATAGATGAGAAAGGAGAAGGGGGAAAAGGAAAAGAAAAAGAAGGATTAAACAGAAGAGGGGATATAATAAGAAAATACAAAAACAAAAAAGGAAAGAAAAATTAGTGAGAGGGGTGCCAAATTTACCTTAAACTTTAATAATAATAACGGTCATTTATAACACGCTATTCACAAAAGAGTATCATAGCGCTTACAATTCACAATCAAATATACATGTATACAAAAGAACTCGTGGGCACCATATTGATCTAAAAATTAGGTGCCTGAGAGGTGTCATATTTATCTTAAAATTAGGCGGCACCAAATGCATCTTACACTTAGGGAGGGGCGCCAAAATTGATATTAAAATTAGGGGCGCCAAATCGATCTTTGGGGGCACCAAACTGACCTGAAACTAAGGGGCGCCCACTGATCTTAAATTTAGGGGCGACAAATCGAGATGTAACTTAGGGAGGGGCGCCAAAGTAAGGGTGTACCAGTGGCAAAAATAACGGAATTAATTTAAAAGATATTGTATGTTCAAAGGAACATTGCCTTAATTAACCCTCCTAAAAATAATAAAAATGACATGTTTCAATTAATTCTGGGTATTTTTTATGGATTTTCAATAATGCACATTTTGATTTAATCTGAATTTTAAATAATTCCTAATAATTTATTATTTTCATTAAAGTTTCTGATATCTGACAGATGTACATACCTCAGGAATGGGGGGCTTAGGGACGCAATTCCAAATTAGGTATCCCTTTCCTTCGAAATTACCCTTTTCATTTTTATTTTTATATCCTTATATAAGCAAAATCAGGTTAGCTTTATCAACTCTAATCAACTCTAATTTTGATGTTATTGGGACGAATCCCACCAAGTTTGCTCACAGCCCAGTTGCATTTCATGGAGAAAAAAAAATATTGCCCCAGGGGGGGGGGGCACTTTGAGGAACTTCCTCTACATGCTACTTAATTGATTTTAACAATCTGAAACTTGATATTATTTATGATCCATATGATACATACGCACTTTCCGCTCGAATTGCCTGTTGAGTGAGATTATATGTCATGATGTACTCAGGAGTATTACATGGGGTTTAAAATATCCCGTTTGCAAATCAATATAGACCTACAAAAAAAATATTCTGCTCGCGCTTCACGCTCGCATTAATCGTTACATACGCATCTTCTTCATGATTACAAAAACTGCTTAGAATATTCAATTTTCGTGTCTAAATACATGAAATATCAACACATTTCAGCTTGCGCTTCGCGCTCGCATTATTTACTTAGGCCTTATGAGAATTATTATCTTGTTTGTAAGAATAAAGCTAGGAGGTACTTAAAACTTCACTGTTTAGGACTACCCCCTAAAGAACAACAAAAACAAAAATTAGCTTTTAATAATGGCCGATTGTGGAGAGGTAGATGAAAAGAATCCCCCCCCCCCCATTGGCGAAAGCTGGATCCACCCTTGGTTAAAAATGACCATAATGGGTCCGTCCATAGGCCTATATAATATCCCCCTGGATTTACAACTGGGCGTTGTGGCGTGCGCTTGTAAACCAAGCTGACGGGGCAGTTACAAATTGACTTGGGTGCGGGTTCGAGCCCCGGTCACGTCTTTCGGACGGTGACGTTAAAGGTCGGTCCACACAGACGTAAATAATCATATCTGATTGATACACGTATTAAAACCTAACTATTCATTCATTCATTTTCGCCAGTGCCACCAATTAGACACGAGAGTGTCTCGTACAAATCTGCCAATATACAATACACCTTATCTGCCGCGACGTGGAACCAAATCCGCCGGGGAACCATATCTGCAACGTCAGACCCGGCAGATATGGTTCCGAGGTAGAACGATATCTGCCGTTAAGAACGATACCTGCCGGCAGATACGGTATCTGCCGAGAGAACCGTATGTGCCGCTACACCGGCGGCCCGGCGGTTTGATCGATTGGGAGTTCCCATCACATAATGTACCATGATTTATATTGTGCCGACATCGAGAAAATAAGAACATACATGTACTGTACCTTTCATGTACCCAGTATATTACTTCACACTCCTGTTACAAGTTGGACAATAAAGAATAAAACCAGACACGTCCAGTGATTAATTTCAATGTATTAAACCCTCCCTTACATCCCTTTATATGCACATCGCCGTGAAGGCAATAAAACTGCATAAAACGGCGTCCGTCCGGCCAGCCGGTGGTGCAAACATGACTAACACATGACATTTTGTTTTCACATGAGAGCGCGAGAGAGGACGCCGAGATCCCGCCAGCAAGTCGGGAAATTTTTGTAAACAAATTCGGCGTGTGGCAATCTCGACAATGATTGATTTCACATCACCGTCTAGTTCGACTTGTGCGGTGTAAATTTAATGTTTTTTATGGTATTGTTTAGAGAATATGATCGATATATACGAGTATTCTGCCTACGAAAATCGATTTGTACAAAGGATTAACACACCTAAGTCTATGAGGATAAATTGGGACTTTTTATTTTCATTGACGTGAGCGACTATTCGACACATGTGAGGTCGACTTAAGCGAGGTTGACTGTATCAAAGTAGCAAGTGGGGGGGGGGGGGGGGGGGGGGGGGGGGGTCATTAAGGAAATTTTGAATGTTCAATGCATCATAAATTGATGCATTGAAAATGTTATATATTAGCTAACTATGAGCCATACTGCAAATACTTCATGAGTAGCATTTTCTCAAATTCATAAAGATGTCACTTCTTGCACCAAAATTTGAATAACAAATTCATTAATCTACATCTGCCACTCTCCACCCAGTGTGGTAAATGGGTACCTGGTAGGAATTTATTCCTTGAATGCTTTCAGCGCCTTATAGGGCAGCTGGGCTAAAGCCAGGGTAATAATAATACTTCTGCACTTAGAAACATTGTATTAAGCGCAATAAAAATGTTATGTATTATTATTATTCATCATGAAGTAACCTATTGTTAATTTTCCTTATTTCCTTTTCCAAAATTACTCTACAACAAATTTAGTAGCTGCATACTGCTGAAAGCATGAATTCAGTCAGTGTCTGTTATGAAGTATTAATGGTGTCATTTTCATTATTACATTCAATATTACATTTTGGGTTCACAAACCTTCTTTATTCAGCAGAACGGAATATGTATGCTGCCTCCCCTGCAAATGATCGACACTCCGGCCAGCTAATACTACATCTTCACATATATGTAAGCAAGCAGGGTCCTAGATTGCAAGGTCTCTTCAGCTGCTGTAATATCTGAATCCTGCAGTAATACGTACATGTATAAGACAAATATAATAATAATAATAGTTTGTTCTTCTATAGCACTACTTGTTTAACATGTAAAATCATACTGGTGTGCGCCTTGTGGTGAGTAGAAAATGTCAGCTTCGTCTGCACAGTTATGAAGTATTAATGGTGTCATTTTCCCAACACCTAGAGAATATTAAAAAAGAACATTTAAAAAACTTGTTGAAATAAACCCATAGCATCTTTTATGTCTCAATAAAATATTAAATATCAACAACAATGGAATCCCCTCCTTCCTCACCCTTGGAAAATTTGGACAAGAAAGTAACATTCAAGTTCACTTTGCCAAACTTCAAAATAGTTTGCTTGAAATCCACTGCTAATCTAACAGAAAGATAACATCAAATCAAATTACATATAAAGCTGAGAAATCCCCCCCCCCCCTTTGCTGTCTGCACATGACTGTAATGACAAAACTTCAATCCTTCTAAATGAACAGATTTTATTCATTTTTTTTGTTTTAATTCTGGCTCGCAGCACAAAAAAATGGTAAATCCACATGACTTGTGATTCCAGATTTCATACATGAATAAATACCGCAACATAAAGCAACTAGATGAATTCTCGACTGTGCGCAGTCAAAATTTATGCCTCCACCCTTGCCAGATCAGAACGATATCGCACATTCATGTTGATTTGTTTTAAAGCTTGATTGAACCACAATAAAAAGCCTCTAATTACATAATTACATGTACATGTTAATTGACATTTGACCTTACACCTTATAACCCAAAAGTCTGACCACTTTATCTCCTCCTAGTCATGAATACAAAATAGATGAGATATGGCGGTAACAAAGGTAAAAAAACACATAATCCTATATGACTTTTGACCTTTGACCTACGTATCCAAAAAATCTAATCAGATCGTCTTTCTATGGTGATACATACTAGTACCAATTTGGATAAAAAAACAATGATTTTGAACCTCTCAATGTGTTGTCAAAGCCTGTTTTGTTTTTAAAATTCCTGGCACCAAACGCAATATGGTCATGCAGCAAAAATGGACATAATGTGTGCAGAAATTTTTGCTCTTTCTACTTTATGCATATGGTAGATTTTTTAGAGCTCTGAATCTATTCAGTCAAACCACAAAATGTGGTCAACTGTCTTGAAAGGGTTAACAAGGCTAACACATGCAATTTCAGAAATTGACCCCTTACCTTGACCTTTGACCTACGTGCCCCAAAATCTAATCAGATCATTTTCCTGCGGTGATACATACTAGTACCAAGTTTGAAGTTCATACCTCAAGTGGTTCTTGAGTTATCACTAGAAAAAGAAAGCGGGACGGATAAAAATAAAGCATACCTGTATGACATTGACAAATGCCACCTCTACTGAGCAGTTTGGCACAAAGTTGCTGGAGCTCTTGGAAAAGTGCAACCCTGCCCCTACGTCCTGCCTGGTGTGGCTTCCTCCTCTCCAGGCTTTTGCCGCCTCCACCAATTTGAGATCTCGGGACAGATTTCTTGAAGTCCATTCCTACAAGGATAAAAAAAGACAGGAATTTCAATACATCTGAAGTAAACATTTGTAAATCCTGTCTATGTAGCATCTAATCACGCCCACCCATGATGCCCATACTATTAACCCCTGTGATTTAGAGAATGCTGTGGTAACATGGAAACATAATCTGCACAGCCAACTATAATACTTTCAAGCATCCTAATATATTGTATTTTCCTCCCATAGTGGATTTCAGAGCCTAAATATATGTATAATATTTCTAGTGATGCCAATAGACCAGTTCGTAGTTAGCACATGATCCCAAATATCCACAGATATTTTAAATATGAAGGGCCCCCTTTTTGTGCACTTCTGAAAAATCATCCTGGGAGTGACAGAGGTGCCTCAAGAATAACTTTTTGTTTCTTTCTTTTAAAAAGAATACTTCCACCTGAATATCATGGAATTTACCCCTGAGGCATAAATGAATAATTATTACGTGACATTCTTGAGCACATATCAAATATTTGTGTCAGTGGGTCTTAGAATTTGTCACAGATGACCTCTATCTGCTCATGCTCAGATTGTATCTACCAGCTGGCTTATTAGGAGGCTTACCCTAAATCTTTCTTCCAATTATCCAATATTCTTTCTATTGATAACCATGACTTTAAGCACAACGTGAAAATATTGAGGCAAAGACAAATTCCACAAAATATCAAATTTTAATATGTGAAACATCACTGTAAAATTATTTCTCATTTTGAAAAATACATTATACACTCTTTTAGATGCCAATACAGAAAATACTGAACTCGATATCCAACAAATATTGGGCATGTTTCTGACCTGTCAAATATGTTGATGTATCTTGTGCAATATTTCCAAGTATTTGCAATAAAAGGCCATTTTATTAATAATTACCACGATATGGTTTGAGGACATCCTCCGTGGTGTGTAGTGGGTAGTCCTTCACTGTTCACTGCCTCCTCCCATGAAGAAACTCTGAGCTGCTGAACAAGCTCTGCTTTCACACCTTGTAACAGCTTCTTGGTGCTGGCCACCACCTTCATATTTTTCAGGGTGATCTCCCCACATACCACTCCAGATAAAACAGTATACCTCTCTCCCTCACCGAGGCCTTGCAGTGCCAAAACAACTGTGATAAAATGAAGAAGTAGAAATAATTCTAAATATTAATTGAAAGTACATATTTGTCAGATAATAAATTTCAGATATACAATGCGTATCAAATAAAAATAAAAAGTTATAACCTCCATGGGCTTCAAGTTTATTTTATAATAAAGAACAACTTATATTCTGTCCAGTGATACTTAACTCATTACTGTGATGCAACAGATGACTGAGCACCAGGTTTAAAAAAAGTATTGTCAAAATCCTCTTGTACCAAGTTTGGTCTGACGCAACGAATGTGGGTCAAAACCAATAATGCATTTCAAGATCACAATGGTTATAGCTTTTTAATTTGAAGCTATCAAAGTTGCATTTTTTTTATAAGCACTGTATAATCACAATAGTAAGAAATTCCTGTTTTCCATTATATATATCATCAACAATATTTTATTGCATCACCATTAAAGTTTGAAGTAATGATCAAATATCGAAAATGTTCTGAAATTCACTGCATGGTAATGAGTTGATACAGGTATTATTAAACAAAACTTACCGACTGCTTCACCTCTTTCCCATTCCCTCGCTCCATATCAAATACCCTGCTAAGTTTTTCATAGCAACTGCTGCTGTACAGCGCCAGTTGGAATGTAGGCTCCAATGCTTTCATTGCCTGTGAGAATGATCAAAACATAAGTAGATTTATCACAAAAATTGTTTTTGCACAAGTACAGGTGGTGTCTCAGTTGGGTCAGTAATTAAGCCACCCGAAATTTATGTCTGTTATTATTAGGTGGTCTGTCGGTATCGACAGATCACCTCTTAATTTCGTCAGAATTTTCTTTATTATTAGGTGGTCTGTCGGTATCGACAGATCACCTCTTAATTTCGTCAGAATTTTCTTTATTAGGTGGTCTGTCGGTATCGACAGATCACCTCTTAATTTCGTCAGAATTTTCTTTATTATTTATTATTAGGTGGTCTGTCGGTATCGACAGATCACCTCTTAATTTCGTCAGAATTTTCTTTATTATTATTTATTATTTATTCTTTATTTTCAACTTATTTCTTGTGACCGTGAATTCTGAAAATCAACTCGATCAATTTTCTTCAGATTTTCGTCAATTATCAGGCCATAGCAGATCAAGTGCCCCTATCATTATCAAGGTCATCAGGTCATCGTGACGTCATCCAGGCGCCATTTTGTGAAATCACATTATCAATCATATCTTCATAACGAGTCATCCAAAATGAACCATAATTGACACGCATGAACTTCAGGTCAAGGGTCAACATAAAATGTCATCAAAATCCGCGCGCGCATCATGACGCGCACGTACACGCGCGTCAAAATTTAGAAATGCTTAAAATCACTTTTTAATCAAATTAGAGTATTGTCCAGGACATTTTAAGCATTTTGAATTTTTCTGTCCGTGCGCGTCCGTGCGCGCGTTATGCGCGCACACAGCGCGTAGAGAACGTAAAAACGCCGTTGTTCGCATATTTTGTCTTCCTGACACTATTCTTGACAATTTCCAACTATTTACAGTCAATCTCGACCTTCCATAATGTCGTACGCGCGCGTCAAACTTTCAAATTCGTGCGCACGTCAATGGGCATTCTAATGTAAAAAGTGGTTAAAACATGCCTATCTAGAATCCGCCATAGCTCGTCAGAACGCGAGGAAACCCCGAAATTTCTGTACATATTATGAAAGCCTGTGAGTTGTAGATTGGAATTCATGCAGAATTTTTGCCGATCGCATGTTCTAACGCCATCATATTTGCATATGAACTCAAAAAAATGATTTTGAAAAAATGACGTCATCATTTTTGTATTCATTTGCTAATATTTCAGTAATAGGAGATCAATTTTCTTCCAAATTTTGATATGTTATAGCTGAGACAATTCTCTACGAGATCAGTCACCACCATTTTTCATTTTGATTACGTCATCACACTGAAATCTTCAATTAAAGACGACATGTCAGATTTTTCCCTATTTGCGTGTTATGTCTATGGAAGATGATTTTTTTTCGAATCATGAATCTACATGACATCGTTCTCTGAGCAGTATCTCAGTTATTTTTTGTCTATTTTCTTCCAGATTTTAATATGTTGTAGCTGAGACTATAAGCTTTTATTAGTAAGCCCTCCAATTTTTGATCAGATGTCGGGATCATGCCCAATTTTTCAGTACAAAATGTGATTTGAGAATCCCGTTTTCGTTCACGTGTTATCTCTATGGGAAATATTCTGGTCTATCGGTAAAGCACATGACTACCATGGTCAAGGTACCTGGTTCGATCCCCGGGGCCGATTTTTTTTTTTTTTTTTTGCTTCTTTTTGCCTGTCATTTTACCATCCTCTTCGACTATTGTAACATAAAAAATCACAAATCATGTAATAAACTGCCTTATTTTCCGTATTATGTCTATTAGACAGTAGTGTGCAGTAGTTTGTGTACAACCCTATGGAAATTGTGATTTCCTGTCCTGTATTAGAGCTATGGGGTTAATCTCCCAAGTATCCTGTATCATCATCATTATTATCGTCACCGTCATGATCATCATCGCTATTATTATATCATCGCCATCATCATTATATCATTATAATCATCATAATCACCATTATCATCATCACCATAATCATTTTACAATGACCGTTACACATTTTGCTACATTCCTGTCCTCAAGAAGCATCTCCATTCATGGCATTCTTGACATCCTATCTTCAGTTTAGCATTTCCCTATTGTTATGATCATCCTGATTACAATCATGATCGTACAAATTGAAAGACAGACCACCTAATTCGTCCTCATGACGAATTAAATTCTAGTTATTATTATTATTTATTCTTTATTTTCAACTTATTTCTTGTGACCGTGAATTCTCAAAATCAACTCGATCAATTTTCTTCAGATTTTCGTCAATTATCAGGCCATAGCAGATCAAGTGCCCCTATCATTATCAAGGTCATCAGGTCATCATGACGTCATCCAGGCGCCATTTTGTGAAATCACATTATCAATCATATCTTCATAACGAGTCATCCAAAATGAACCATAATTGACACACATGAACTTCAGGTCAAGGGTCAACATAAAATGTCATCAAAATCCGCGCGCGCATCATGACGCGCACGTACGCGCGCGTCAAAATTTAGAAATGCTTAAAATCACTTTTTAATCAAATTAGAGTATTGTCCAGGACATTTTAAGCATTTTGAATTTTTCTGTCCGTGCGCGTCCGTGCGCGCGTTATGCGCGCACACAGCGCGTAGAGAACGTAAAAACGCCGTTGTTCGCATATTTTGTCTTCCTGACACTATTCTTGACAATTTCCAACTATTTACAGTCAATCTCGACCTTCCATAATGTCGTACGCGCGCGTCAAACTTTCAAATTCGTGCGCACGTCAATGGGCATTCTAATGTAAAAAGTGGTAAAAACATGCCTATCTAGAATCCGCCATAGCTCGTCAGAACGCGAGGAAACCCCCAAATTTCTGTACATATTATGAAAGCCTGTGAGTTGTAGATTGGAATTCATGCAGAATTTTTGCCGATCGCATGTTCTAACGTCATCATATTTGCATATGAACTCAAAAAAATGATTTTGAAAAAATGACGTCATCATTTTTGTATTCATTTGCTAATATTTCAGTAATAGGTGATCAATTTTCTTCCAAATTTTGATATGTTATAGCTGAGACAATTCTCTACAAGATCAGTCACCACCATTTTTCATTTTCATGACGTCATCACACTGAAATCTTCAATTAAAGACGACATGTCAGATTTTCTCTATTTGCGTGTTATGTCTATGGAAGATGATTTTTTTTCGAATCATGAATCTACATGACATCGTTCTCTGAGCAGTATCTCAGTTATTTTTGGTCTATTTTCTTCCAGATTTTAATATGTTGTAGCTGACACTATAAGCTTTTACAAGTGTCGTCTCCAAATTTTGATCAGATGTCGGGATCATGCCCAATTTTTCAGTACAAAATGTGATTTGAGAATCCCGTTTTCGTTTACGTGTTATCTCTATGGGAAATATTCTGGTCTATCGGTAAAGCACATGACTACCATGGTCAAGGTACCTGGTTCGATCCCGGGGGCCGATTTTTTTTTTTTTTTTTTTTGCTTCTTTTTGCCTGTCATTTTACCATCCTCTTCGACTATTGTAACATAAAAAATCACAAATCATGTAATAAACTGCCTTATTTTCCGTATTATGTCTATTAGAAAGTAGTGTGCAGTAGTTTGTGTACAACCCTATGGAAATTGTGATTTCCTGTCCCGTATTAGAGCTATGGGGTTAATCTCCCAAGTATCCTGTATCATCATCATTATTATCATCACCGTCATGATCATCATCGCTATTATTATATCATCGCCATCATCATTATATCATTATAATCATCATAATCACCATTATCATCATCACCATAATCATTTTACAATGACCGTTACACATTTTGCTACATTCCCGTCCTCAAGAAGCATCTCCATTCATGGCATTCTTGACATCCTATCTTCAGTTTAGTATTTCCCCATTATTATGATCATCCTGATTACAATCACGATCGTACAAATTGAAAGACAGACCACCTAATTCGTCCTCATGACGAATTAAATTCTAGTTAGGTGGTCTGTCGTAGTCGACAGACCACCTCTTAATTTCGTCAGAATTTTCTTTATTATTTATTATTATTAGGTGGTCTGTCGGTATCGACAGATCACCTCTTAATTTCGTCAGAATTTTCTTTATTATTATTATTATTATTATTTATTCTTTATTTTCAACTTATTTCTTGTGACCGTGAATTCTCAAAATCAACTCGATCAATTTTCTTCAGATTTTCGTCAATTATCAGGCCATAGCAGATCAAGTGCCCCTATCATTATCAAGGTCATCAGGTCATCGTGACGTCATCCAGGCGCCATTTTGTGAAATCACATTATCAAACATATCTTCATAACGAGTCATCAAAAATGAACCATAATTGACACACATGAACGTCAGGTCAAGGGTCAACATAAAATGTCATCAAAATCCGCGCGCGCATCATGACACGCACGTACGCGCGCGTCAAAATTTAGAAATGCTCAAAATCACTTTTTAATCAAATTAGAGTATTGTCCAGGACATTTTAAGCATTTTGAATTTTTCTGTCCGTGCGCGTCCGTGCGCGCGTTATGCGCGCACACAGCGCGTAGAGAACGTAAAAACGCCGTTTTTTCGCATATTTTGTCTTCCTGACACTATTCTTGACAATTTCCAACTATTTACAGTCAATCTCGACCTTCCATAATGTCGTACGCGCGCGTCAAACTTTCAAATTCGTGCGCACGTCAATGGGCATTCTAATGTAAAAAGTGGTAAAAACATGCCTATCTAGAATTCGCCATAACTCGTCAGAACGTGAGGAAACCCCCAAATTTCTGTACATATTATGAAAGCCTGTGAGTTGTAGATTGGAATTCATGCAGAATTTTTGCCGATCGCATGTTCTAACGTCATCATATTTGCATATGAACTCAAAAAAATGATTTTGAAAAAATGACGTCATCATTTTTGTATTCATTTGCTAATATTTCAGTAATAGGTGATCGATTTTCTTCCAAATTTGGATATGTTATAGCTGAGACAATTCTCTACAAGATTAGTCACCACCATTTTTCATTTTGATGACGTCATCACACTGAAATCTTCAATTAAAGACGACATGTCAGATTTTTCCCTATTTGCGTGTTATGTCTATGGAAGATGATTTTTTTTTCGAATCATGAATCTACATGACATCGTTCTCTGAGCAGTATCTCAGTTATTTTTGGTCTATTTTCTTCCAGATTTTAATATGTTGTAGCTGAGACTATAAGCTTTTACAAGTGTGGTCTCCAATTTTTGATCAGATGTCGGGATCATGCCCAATTTTTCAGTACAAAATGTGATTTGAGAATCCCGTTTTCGTTTACGTGTTATCTCTATGGGAAATATTCTGGTCTATCGGTAAAGCACATGACTACCATGGTCAAGGTACCTGGTTCGATCCCCGGGGCCGATTTTTTAATTTTTTTTTTTTGCTTCTTTTTGCCTGTCATTTTACCATGCTCTTCGACTATTGTAACATAAAAAATCACAAATCATGTAATAAACTGTCTTATTTTCCATATTATGTCTATTAGAGAGTAGTGTGCAGTAGTTGGTGTACAACCCTATGGAAATTGTGATTTCCTGTCCTGTATTAGAGTTATGGGGTTAATCTCCCAAGTATCCTGTATCATCATCATTATTACCATCACCGTCATGATCATCATCGCTATTATTATATCATCGCCATCATCATTATATCATTATAATCATCATAATCACCATTATCATCATCACCATAATCGTTTTACAATGACCGTTACACATTTTGCTACATTCCTGTCCTCAGGAAGCATCTCCATTCATGGCATTCTTGACATCCTGTCTTCTGTTTAGTATTTCCCCATTAATATGATCATCCTGATTACAATCATGATCGTGCAAATTGAAGGACAGACCACCTAATTCGTCCTCATGACGAATTAAATTCTAGTTTATTCTTTATTTTCAACTTATTTCTTGTGACCGTGAATTCTCAAAATCAACTCGATCAATTTTCTTCAGATTTTCGTCAATTATCAGGCCATAGCAGATCAAGTGCCCCTATCATTATCAAGGTCATCAGGTCATCGTGACGTCATCCAGGCGCCATTTTGTGAAATCACATTATCAATCATATCTTCATAACGAGTCATCCAAAATGAACCATAATTGACACACATGAACTTCAGGTCAAGGGTCAACATAAAATGTCATCAAAATCCGCGCGCGCATCATGACGCGCACGTACGCGCGCGTCAAAATTTAGAAATGCTTAAAATCACTTTTTAATCAAATTAGAGTATTGTCCAGGACATTTTAAGCATTTTGAATTTTTCTGTCCGTGCGCGTCCGTGCGCGCGTTATGCGCGCACACAGCGCGTAGAGAACGTAAAAACGCCGTTGTTCGCATATTTTGTCTTCCTGACACTATTCTTGACAATTTCCAACTATTTACAGTCAATCTCGACCTTCCATAATGTCGTACGCGCGCGTCAAACTTTCAAATTCGTGCGCACGTCAATGGGCATTCTAATGTAAAAAGTGGTAAAAACATGCCTATCTAGAATCCGCCATAGCTCGTCAGAACGCGAGGAAACCCCCAAATTTCTGTACATATTATGAAAGCCTGTGAGTTGTAGATTGGAATTCATGCAGAATTTTTGCCGATCGCATGTTCTAACGTCATCATATTTGCATATGAACTCAAAAAAATGATTTTGAAAAAATGACGTCATCATTTTTGTATTCATTTGCTAATATTTCAGTAATAGGTGATCAATTTTCTTCCAAATTTTGATATGTCATAGCTGAGACAATTCTCTACAAGATCAGTCACCACCATTTTTCATTTTGATGACGTCATCACACTGAAATCTTCAATTAAAGACGACATGTCAGATTTTTCCCTATTTGCGTGTTATGTCTATGGAAGATGATTTTTTTCGAATCATGAATCTACATGACATCGTTCTCTGAGCAGTATCTCAGTTATTTTTGGTCTATTTCCTTCCAGATTTTAATATGTTGTAGCTGAGACTATAAGCTTTTACAAATGTGGTCTCCAATTTTTGATCAGATGTCGGGATCATGCCCAATTTTCAACTACAAAATGTGATTTGAGAATCCCGTTTTTCGTTTACGTGTTATCTCTATGGGAAATATTTTGGTATATTGGTCAAAGCACTTGCCTCCCATTCAGGTGACCCAGGTTCGATCCCCGGTGGGTGCATTAATTTTTTTTTTTTTTTTTTGCTTCTTTTTGCCTTTCATTTTACCATCCTCTTGGACTATTAAAGCATAAACAATCACAAACTATGTAATAAAATGCCTTATTTTACGTGTTATGTCTATTGGAAAGTAGTGTGCAGTAGTTTGTGTACAACCCTATGGAAATTTTGATTCCCTGTCGTGTATTAGAACTATGGGGTTAATCTCCCAAGTATCCTGTATCATCATCATTATTATTATCATCACCGTCATGATCATCATCGCTATTATTATATTATCACCATCATTATATCATTATAATCATAACCATCATCATCATAATCATCACCAATATCATCATCATCGTCATAACCGTTACACATTTTGCTACATTCCTGTCCTCAAGAAGAATTTCCATTCATGGCATTCTCGACATGCTATCTTCAGTTTAGTATTTCCCCATTATTATGATCATCCTGATTACAATCATTGTACAAATTGAAAGACAGACCACCTAATTCGTCCTCATGACGAATTAAATTCTAGTTATTATTTATTATTATTTATTCTTTATTTTCAACTTATTTCTTGTGACCGTGAATTCTCAAAATCAACTCGATCAATTTTCTTCAGATTTTCGTCAATTATCAGGCCATAGCAGATCAAGTGCCCCTATCATTATCAAGGTCATCAGGTCATCGTGACGTCATCCAGGCGCCATTTTGTGCAATCACATTATCAATCATATCTTCATAACGAGTCATCCAAAATGAACCATAATTGACACACATGAACTTCAGGTCAAGGGTCAACATAAAATGTCATCAAAATCCGCGCGCGCATCATGACGCGCACGTACGCGCGCCTCAAAATTTAGAAATGCTTAAAATCACTTTTTAATCAAATTAGAGTATTGTCCAGGACATTTTAAGCATTTTGAATTTTTCTGTCCGTGCGCGTCCGTGCGCGCGTTATGCGCGCACACAGCGCGTAGAGAACGTAAAAACGCCGTTGTTCGCATATTTTGTCTTCCTGACACTATTCTTGACAATTTCCAACTATTTACAGTCAATCTCGACCTTCCATAATGTCGTACGCGCGCGTCAAACTTTCAAATTCGTGCGCACGTCAATGGGCATTCTAATGTAAAAAGTGGTAAAAACATGCCTATCTAGAATCTGCCATAGCTCGTCAGAACGCGAGGAAACCCCCAAATTTCTGTACATATTATGAAAGCCTGTGAGTTTTAGATTGGAATTCATGCAGAATTTTTGCCGATCGCATGTTCTAACGTCATCATATTTGCATATGAACTCAAAAAAATGATTTTGAAAAAATGACGTCATCATTTTTGTATTCATTTGTTAATATTTCAGTAATAGGTGATCAATTTTCTTCCAAATTTTGATATGTTATAGCTGAGACAATTCTCTACAAGATCAGTCACCACTATTTTTCATTTTGATGACGTCATCACACTGAAATCTTCAATTAAAGACGACATGTCAGATTTTTCCCTATTTGCGTGTGATGTCTATGGAAGATGATTTTTTTTCGAATCATGAATCTACATGACATCGTTCTCTGAGCAGTATCTCAGTTATTTTTGGTCTATTTCCTTCCAGATTTTAATATGTTGTAGCTGAGACTATAAGCTTTTACAAGTGTGGTCTCCAAGTTTTGATCAGATGTCGGGATCATGCCCAATTTTTCAGTACAATATGTGATTTGAGAATCCCGTTTTCGTTTACGTGTTATCTCTATGGGAAATATTCTGGTCTATCGGTAAAGCACATGACTACCATGGTCAAGGTACCTGGTTCGATCCCCGGGGCCGATTTTTTTTTTTTTTGCTTCTTTTTGCCTGTCATTTTACCATCCTCTTCGACTATTGTAACATAAAAAATCACAAATCATGTAATAAACTGCCTTATTTTCCGTATTATGTCTATTAGAAAGTAGTGTGCAGTAGTTTGTGTACAACCCTATGGAAATTGTGATTTCCTGTCCTGTATTAGAGCTATGGGGTTAATCTCCCAAGTATCCTGTATCATCATCACCGTCATGATCATCATCGCTATTATTATATCCATCGCCATCATCATTATATCATTATAATCATCATAATCACCATTATCATCTTCACCATAATCGTTTTACAATGACCGTTACACATTTTGCTACATTCCTGTCCTCAAGAAGCATCTCCATTCATGGCATTTCTTGACATCCTATCTTCAGTTTAGCATTTCCCCATTATTATGATCATCCTGATTACAATCATGATCGTACAAATTGAAAGACAGACCACCTAATTCGTCCTCATGACGAATTAAAATCTAGTTAGGTGATCTGTCATTTGACAGATCACCTCTTAATTTCGTCAGAATTTTCTTTATTATTATTAGGTGGTCTGTCGTAGTCGACAGACCACCTCTTAATTTCGTCAGAATTTTCTTTATTATTTATTTATTTATTTATTTATTATTTATTTTTATTTTTCCACCACTTTCTTGTTGCCATGATTCCTCAATATCGGCTGAGTCAAATTTTATCAAAATCTCTACAGTCATGAGGACATATCAGATCAAGCTCGGGTATCTATTTCAAGGTCATCAGGTCATCGTGACGTCATCCAGGCGCCATTTTGTGATATCACATTATCAATCATATCTTCATAACGAGTCATCAAAAAAGAACCATATTTGACATACATTAACTTCAGGTCAAGGGTCAACATAAAATGTCATCAAAATTTGCGCGCACATCATGACGCGCACGTACGCGCGAGTCAAAATTTAAAAATGCTCAAAATCTCTTTTTAATCAAATTAGAGTATTGTTCAGGACATTTTAAGCATTTTAATTTTTTCTGTCCGTGCGCGTCCGTGCGCGCGTTATGCGCGCACACAGCGCGTAGAGAACGTAAAAACGCCATTTTTTCGCATATTTTGTCTTCCTGACACTATTCTTGACAATTTCCAACTATTTACAGTCAATCTCGACCTTCCATAATGTCGTACGCGCGCGTCAAACTTTCAAATTCGTGCGCACGTCAATGGGCATTCTAATGTAAAAAGTGGTAAAAACATGCCCATCTAGAATTCGCCATAGCTCCTCAGAATATACGGAAACCCCCCAATTTCTTTACATATTCTGAAAGCCTGTGAGTTGTAGATTTGAAATCATGTAGAATTTTTGCCGATCTCATGTTCTAACGTCATCATATTTGCATATGAACTCAAAAAAATGATTTTGAAAAAATGACGTCATCATTTTTGTATTCATTTGCTAATATTTCAGTAATAGGTGATCGATTTTCTTCCAAATTTTGATATGTTATAGCTGAGACAATTCTCTACCAGATCAGTCACCACCATTTTTCATTTTGATGACGTCATCACACTGAAATTTTCAATGCAAGATGCCATGTCATAATTTTCCCTATTTGCGTGTTATGTCTATGGAAGATGATTTTTTTTCGAATCATGAATCTACATGACATCGTTCTCTGAGCAGTATCTCAGTTATTTTTGGTCTATTTTCTTCCAGATTTTAATATGTTGTAGCTGAGACTATAAGCTTTCATTAGTAAGCCCTCCAATTTTTGATCAGATGTCGGGATCATGCCCAATTTTTCAGTACAAAATGTGATTTGAGAATCCCGTTTTGGTTTACGTGTTATCTCTATGGGAAATATTTTGGTCTACTGGTCAAAGCACTTGCCTCCCATTCCGGTGACCCAGGTTCGATCCCCGGTGGGTCCATAACAATTTTTTTTTTTTGCTTCTTTTTGCCTGTCATTTTACCATCCTCTTCGACTAGTATAACATAAAAAATCACAAATAATGTAAGAAACTGCCTTATTTTCCGTATTATGTCTATTAGAAAGTAGTGTGCAGTAGTTTGTGTACAACCCTATGGAAATTGTGATTTCTTGTCCTGTATTAGAGCTATGGGGCTAATCTCCCAAGTATCCTGTATCATCATCATTATTATCATCACCGTCATGATCATCATCGCTATTATTATATCATCGCCATCATCATTATATCATTATAATCATCATAATCATCATCACCATAATCATTTTACAATGACCGTTATTGCGACGTCATCTAGGCGCAATTTTCTACAAGTCAACTTATGGCCGTATCTTCATAACCAAATGTCATTTCTGTTTCATATTTGGTATGGTTAAGGTCAATGTCATTCCAGTCGTGGTCATGACCATTATGATCATCATCATGGTCATCACCATTATCATCATCATCCTCATCATCATCATCACTGTCATCACCATTATTATGATCATACTACGGTTAAAGTTGAATAGAGAGAATTTGAAAATAGGTGGACATGTAACATGTCGTTATCATCATCGTGATTATTATCAATATTATTGTCATCAACGTTATCATCGTCATCATAATCATTATCACCATTATCAACATCATTTTGTCAATCATCAATGTCATCTTTACTATCATCCTTACGGTCATCGTCATCATCCCTATCACAATCATAACCATCATTATTATCACCAATACAATTTTTGTTGTCAATAAACAGTACTGTTCATATGTTATTGTCTATGCCTGTTCACACATATTCACTCTCTCCTTTTATCTCTATTTTGTTTTTTGCTGTCCTGTCTCTCCGCATCATCTCTGATTCTGTATCATTCCGTATCATCTCTGATTATTACCATGAGCTTTTCCATATCTTATGCTATATACTAAAGGACTTAATGAAATAATGTCCACAGGTTTTAATGTAACAGAAACAAAACAAAAAGCAAACTTTATTTTCATGTATAAACTTCAAAGAACAGATGACATAATTAGTAATCAGTGATACTAAATGAAGTAATAGGTATCGAGAATTGTTGAATAAAGAACCGTTCATGGTACATGATCATGATTCAAATAAATCCATTCAAATAAATCAATATCAAGAGAATAACATATTAATCTAGAAAACTTTTTATCTTTTGAAGCATTTGAAAAAGAAATAAGAAATCTGTGATTTTACTGAGCATAGGATAATCCATGCTTTCTTAAATGAGAAGAATGTAGGTTGATTTCTGTAATTTGACAAAGTTAAGGAAGTTTCATAAACAATTATATATTTTTTTTTAATTTGTAAACAAATTTTTAGGCTTTTACTCCCAGTGTTAAAGATCGTATGCTATTGTTACTAACAATTGTCTACGGCGGACTATTGAATATTAATGAGTCAGAAAGAAGAGGGTCTTGGGTATTTGATTCCAGTTCATCGTGACTTGGCCGTGAACCAGAATAGCCTGGTGGTTAAGTCGCTGCCCGACAAGCAGTAGATGACAGGTTCGAATCCCGCTGGTTCCAATTTTTTCTGACTTGTGATTTTGATTACAGATCGAGCATACGATCTTTAACACTGGGAGTAAAAGCCTAAACATTTGTTTACAAATTAAAAAATAAAAATCCTCCCACTAAGCTTTTTCATTTACTAATAATAATCTAATAGATAATCAATAATTCAATATCAATAAATCAATCAATTTCTTTTTAACATGGTACTGAAAAGGCAAAATTTAATGTATTTTAAACAATGGCTGTCCCTCTGTGTTTTTAATGACATAATCTTGTGATGTACATTTTCATTTTCTAATAATTTTAATTTTGTAATAAAGATGAATCAGAGTAAGTTGTATTTATGTATATCTTCTATCATTTCAGGAGGCCAAGCCATAGGTGTGGCTTAAGATTAACTTCACTACATATCAATATCAATTTCTGAAAACAGTGTTACCATTTTACTGTAATATGGCACCATATGGTTTCTTTTCAATATGTGTGCCGTAGGTGTACATGTAGGTTTTAATTTAACATAAATATTTTCTACAAATAACTCAGAAACAAAATCTTAAACATGACTCCAATGAATGATTGACAACTGAATACATGTACTTGCCAAGTCTACATATTACTGCTTTTCATAGCATTTAATCACCTACCAATTTGAAACAGTTTTCCAGTAGAAAATTTGTATCATTCAGTGAACCATAGGTTTATTTTCATACCATTTTATTTGAACAATCACTGTAAAAACTGTAACTCAATATTTATTATACTTTGAAGGATTCTCTTTTTCATTTCACTTATGAAGTCATTACATTTCAAATATCAAGAATCTATAACCCGTTTTACAAACTATTTACAGATAACTTTATACAATGGAATATCAATCACCTTTCAAACGCAATGATTTAATGTGCACCATGATAAACACTATTAGCTTCCTGATATTAAACATTCTTTAAAGTGCAAGGAACATTTTTCAGAGGATTGTCCAGCCAAAAACTTGCAGTAAAGGTATGAAAAATAACAAGTGAGCACTACAGCAGTCTGTATGGATTTGGCTAAAGTGCTCTAAAGTACAAAATTTGACTATTCAAAAAATAAAAAATGTTCTTGCTCAGTTGCTATGCTCCGTCACATGTAATGAAGAGTATAAACTAATGAAGAGCCTTAAGACATACGTAACCAAGCTAACCAAGTAAAAATATTGCTTATTACAATTCTGTGTTTGTACAACATTAAGCAAAGCTGAAAAACTTTAAAGCATTCTTTAAGCAAATCTTAAAGAATTACAAGTATTATAACTATTAACCAACATACATGTAGTTTCAAAATTGTCAAATAACTTTGATATTACTACCAGGATATAAGAAGACTATTAATGCAGGAAAAAAAACATAACATAAATCAAATAAACATATCAGAGCTGTGCAAAAAAAAAAAAAAAATCTGCAAGACCTTTTGCTTTACCAGTACAAAAACAAAATGATTGTAAATCAGTTAATTCAGTATGCGTATGTAGAAAATAAGTACAAAGTGCTACAGAACAGGACAGCACTATAAACACAGTGACAAAGAGAGTGGACAATTTATGCAGCTCCTCATTGCACCCTCCACAATAGCTCTAGTAAACAAAACAACATCCCTTTACTGATATTATGGGACACCTGTTCTACATATTTTTACAGGATAGCAATGAGTGGATGTTCTTTTGTTAACCAGTGCAATTGTGAAGGGTACAATGAGGAGCAGGATGAATTGTCCGCTTCTTTGTTCGTCATGTTCATAGTGCAGGGAGTATTCACTTGGACAAAGAGTTCAACAATACATTGTTCGCATTAAAAGATCTACATGAAGGCAGTGAGATAAGTCTTCACCAAGACAATTTCAGGTCTGTATGCAGTTAACTATAAAAAGAACAAATAGTATCACAGTCTTCTTCTAGGAGGGGCGGGGGGTAAAATATACTGTTATACACACACATGACCACACATATTCCAAATCCCTAAACCGTTAATCCTCCCAAACATATTCCCTACAAAAAACTACAAAAGTGAAGAACGAGATAGCCCTTTAACTGAGTTTTAGCCTATATGACACCTTAAACATATCATGCACTTTAACTACCATAAATGGGCATTAAATCCATGACGTTGCACCATCCTGATCTACATTGATGTTTGTTGAGAATGGGTACAATCTTGGTGGTGAATAATATCAAGCTGAGGTTAAGGTAATTCCTGTAGTTCTTGGAGCTGCTGCTTGACTTGGGACAGGCAGCCCTAGGTTGAGTGCTTTGTTCCTGACAACCTTCTCCAGTTGCAGACACTGCCAGGACATGTTATGCATGTCTCTCCCTGTGATTTATGTCATTTTTTTGTGAGGCTAGAAATTTTGGTGAACTGTATTAAGTACAGTGCAGTGCCAAGCCAATGCCTTTACTTTACCCTGCAGCCTCCAAAACTGGAGTCTACAAGATAGGATATGCACACTGGAACATGTTGAAGAAAGTACAATCTCCATTCAAGGCATGACTGGTCACAGGGTGAATGAAGTTACCCTCTATGTCTGAAGTAGTCGTTTTGGACTCTCAATACCCTGTTGTCTTCTAAATAGCAATGTTGCATCATGCAATTAGCTCACAACTTTGTAGTGACTTGTTATCTGTTGCTTGCCAGTCTTGGTGGTGAATATATCGAGCTCAGGTTAAGGTAAATGCTGTAGTTCTTGGAGCTGCTGCTTGACTTGGGACAGGCAGCTCTAGGTTGAGTGCTTTGTTCCTGACAACCTTCTTCTCCAGTTGCAGACACTGCCAGGACATCTTATGCATGTCTCTACCTCTGATTTATGTCATTTTTTGTGAGGCTAGGAATTTTGGTGAACTGTATTAAAGTACAGTGTAGTGCCAAGCCAATGCCCTTACTATACCCTGCAGCCTCCAAAACTGGAGACTACAAGATAGGATATGCACACTGGAACATGTTGAAGAAAGTACAATCTCCATTCAAGGCATGACTGGTCACAGGGTGAATGAAGTTACCCTCTATGTCTGAAGTAGTCGTTTTGGACTCTCAATACCCTGTTGTCTTCTAAATAGCAATGTTGCATCATGCAATTAGCTCACAACTTTGTAGTGACTTGTTATCTGTTGCTCGCCAGTCTTGGTGGTGAATATATCGAGCTCAGGTTAAGGTAAATCCTGTAGTTCTTGGAGCTGCTGCTTAACTTGGGATAGGCAGCTCTAGGTTGAGTGCTTTGTTCATGACATCCTTCTTCTCCAGTTGCAGACACTGCCAGGACATCTTATGCATGTCTCTACCTCTGATTTATGTCATTTTTTGTGAGGCTAGGAATTTTGGTGAACTGTATTAAAGTACAGTGCAGTGCCAAGCCAATGCCCTTACTTTACCCTGCAGCCTCCAAGAGTGGAGTCTACAAGATAGGATATGCACACTGGAACATGTTGAAGAAAGTACAATCTCCATTCAAGGCATGACTGGTCACAGGGTGAATGAAGTTACCCTCTATGTCTGAAGTAGTCGTTTCGGACTCTCTATATCCTGTTGTCTTCTAAATAGCAATGTTGCATCATGCAATTAGCTCATAACTTTGTAGTGACTTGTTATCTGTTGCTCGCCAGTCTTGGTGAATATATCAAGCTCAGGTTAAGTAGGGATAGGCAGCTCTAGGTTGAGTGCTTTGTTTCTAACAACCTTCTTCTCCAGTTGCAGACACTGCCAGGACATCTTATGCATGTCTCTACCTGTGATTGTGAGGCTAGGAATTTTGGTGAACTGTATTAAGTACAGTGCAGTGCCAAGCCAATGCCCTTACTATACCCTGGAGCCTCCAAGACTGGAGTCTACAAGATAGGATATGCACACTGGAACATGTTGAAGAAAGTACAATCTCCATTTAAGGCATGACTGGTCACAGGGTGAATGAAGTTACTCTCTACAGTGTATGTCTGAAGTAGTTGTTTTGGACTCTCTATACCCTGTTGTCTTCTAAATAGCAATGTTGCATCATGCAATTAGCTCACAACTTTGTAGTGACTTGTTATCTGTTGCTCGCCGCCATGTATGTACCTCATAAAGGCAACTTTCATACAGAGTCCTGTGATTTCTTTGTAAGGCCAAAGAATTAAAGCAGATTCTCAGTATCTGACTCCTGAAATCTCTACATCCAACTTTTTTCTCTGCAGAAACTTGTATAACTATTTCTACTTTTCTTCAGGGTGAGTATATGATAAGATCTGCTTATGTGCTGGCTATGTTTGCCAGGAAGACCAATATGTGTCTGTCTTCATCTGACACAACATTTCAGTTCTTGAAGTCTGGAATTGTATCCCGCTGCTTGGCGTTCTCCAAGTAACATAGCTGTATCGAGTGCTATTCGATGACTTGAAGGCAATGCCTGTTTCCTTGTTCTTATCATTTGTATTTTGTCTTGCTTGTATGAACTCCCCAAGGCTGTATGTCTCTGATCGTACCTTCCATTTTGCAGGGTATACTTCCAGAGTTGAATATGTACATCATTGTTCAGTCATTGTATGTGCTCACTGTATAACTTCCAAGTGCATGCTTATTCCATATTCTGAGATTGGCTGGAGCAGGTAGTGTATCCTATATTGCATTTAAGTATAATCTTTGCTGAGTTGGTTAACGAACGGTTATCTTTCATATACCTGTGTTTTCTTATATTTTTTTTGTCATGCATGTGTACAGCAATATATTTGACCCCCCCCCCCCCCCCCGTTCTTAAACAGTCAGATGCAATGTACCAAATTCCAATGATACATACATCTTGCTAATTATTTCAAATGTACAATGGAAACTATCAATACAACAAGGTCCTTGGGACCATCAAAATTACCTTGATATCGCAGGAATGTTGTTACATGTATATGAGAATAAACAAACAATCATATAATGTTGACTGGCCTTGACGGGGACATTGAAAATGTTTCCCGCAACAGAATCATATTGCCCCGAGTCGAAGACGAGGGCAATATGGTTGTTTTAAGAGCAACATTTTCGATATTACCCGAAAGTAGAGCCAGTCAATATTATTAATATTACCTATATCATGTACCTATATCATATACATGTAATATTCCTATCTTGCAGCAATGACGGACACGTCTATTTGCCTGTCAGTCTCTCTGATTTCAGATTATTTATGCAGCTTTGTAATCTGCGCCAAGCAATTATGACGTGAATTGTTACTGCGCCTATCCATTGTTTATTAAACCCTACACTTTAACGCGTAAATAATCCTGTGCGCATGCACTTTAA
>CM046854.1:2862154-2882154 GCA_025617745.1 Heliocidaris erythrogramma
CACACTAACGTTAGATTTAACAAGTTAAATCTACCCAGAGTACAGTAACACTCCGGTATGGTAGTGTGGGAGATGGATTTGTTAGATTAGACCTGCTGGCCTAAAGATAAGGCTAAGTCTACGAATAGACTAGGTAATACTTGTAAGTAACATTTTATGAGTCTACTAAATATTTTGATACTCGTTCTACAGTGACTTTATTTCATTTTAATTGCCATAGTTTAAAGCGTAATTTTGATAATTTGTTTCATTCTCTAGACCTATGTCGATATTTGGGATCATATAAATATCGCTTAGGAGTGGTGATGATGATACCTATGTTCTCTTCCTCAGTATTCCTTCCTAAGTAATCATCGACAAGGAAAAAGAGCGGGAGGCGTAGGAGTAATTCATGACAAAATAAGATTTAAAAGAAGACCAGACTTAGATGTGTTTACTGATGCTGTTGAGACTATAATCCATTGAAGTATATAATAAAGTAAAGAATTATATAGTTCTTGTAATGTACAGACCACCACACCAAGGAGTACAATCGTTTATTAATGATATACAAGCATCGCTGAATGTTATCATGAATGAGAGAAAGGAGAGTATCATTATTGACGATTTCAATGTAGATCTGTTGAAACTTGATGTTATCTCATGTGTTAATGAATTCATTGATAACTTTATTTCACTTTTTAATTACCACAAATATTCAATCCCACCCGAATTACCTCACATTCTGCGACTATCTTGGATATTTTCTTTTCTGTAATAATCCAGAAAAAGTTGAACTGAGTGGAATAATTATAACATCTATATATAACCCCCCCCCCCCAAAAAAAAAAAAAAAATCTCATCTTCTTAAATTTGAGTAATTTTTTTTAATCTAACTGCCTTTTATGTAAGTTATGCTGTGTTTGTATAAGTGATTATGTTATGTTAGTTTTATATGTTTTTTTTTCAATGTATTTCCTTTTTGAAATCTGGTAAATTAGGGGATTTACCTTGACAGGCCAGTGGCCTTTGTCAATCCCTAACATCCTCCACACTTCATCTTTCTTGTATATTGTCATGTACATAACTGTTCTTTTTTTTAATATGTTGTATATTGTTCAATTTATATTGATTGTTGAATATTTTTCTAATGTGTTTTAAAGAGATGTGAAATAGAATTGAACTAAAATGAAAAAGTAAAAACAGATCTTCTTGGCTGGTTCACTAGTCATGTCTACAAGAGAATTATATCACAACATACATCTTATCAGAAAATGAAAATGGTCAGAGAAAAAAATATTTAAAATTATTTCTTTTATTTATCATTTAATTGGAAATAACAGCAATTCATCGTTACGAAATTAAGTTTAAAAAAGCATAACATGTCATCGATACCATTTACAAGTTAGCCAATTGCACACATTCACATACAGAAAACACTGAACGCTCCAACATATCACTGGTGTTAATGGAGAGTTAAATGATGATCACTTTCGGTCTATATAGATTCACCCTAAGATAGTTTCGAAGCTGGCGCAATTGTGGTAAACATCGCAGGGCAATATGAAGTTGACGTTGCTATCTTGGAATTACAGGCGGTGTTTTATTCCAGTCCATTATGTGATATCATTTTTTGTTAACAAGGGGGGGGGGGGGGGGGTTCTGTATTGTTCCATTTCTGCTATCACATTTTATCTCAAAGAAATTGCTTGCAGGAGTAAATAGGAGCAGTTGAAAGTATACATAATTATAAACAGAAAAAAAGTTTCAAAAAAAAAACACTTGAAAGACAAACACATATTACACGATATGACACTAAAGTAAATGAGGACAAAACAAAGCACAATTCTAAAGCAATAAATTTCAGAGTTCATTATTTGGAAGATTGAAACTTATTTAGGATGGCCTAGTCTTGTAGTTAATACCAATAATAATAATGCTAATCTCGATTTATATAGCACCTAATACATCTACGATATTTCTAACCGCTTTACAGATATACTGTATCATGAACATGATAGGTAAGAGCTATAGGAAAAGACTAGCTAGGATAGTCCAGTAAGGATTTATTAAGTGAACGAATTGATATGTATAATCGGGAGAAAACTTACTGTAATTATGTTGTTGACCAACGCTTGGCAAAAAACAAAAAACAAAAAACAAAACCCCCAAATAATACAAATTCCAACTAAATTGAATTTTGATAAAAGTAAAAATCTAGGCCCACGCTGATATCGTGGGGGCGCCCTTTTGAAAAATTACTCAAATTACCCTTTAACGAGTAAACAATATCGGATTATTGTGTAATAGTGTATTTCTATTTTATTTTCCATTAAGTATAGCGGATAAACAGGGGACATTACCTGCTATGCCCCTCCCCCCCCCCCCCCCCCCCCCCCCCCCCCCCCCCTTGGCTATGCCAAAGCACTTACGTTTTTTTTGACGTCAGTTCAGATCTTTATTCTAGATTTTTTTCCTCCTGTAAAAAAAAAAAAAAAAAAAAATGCTCGAGGAAATTCTGTCTGATAGGAAACTATCAAAGTCTATAGTTGTTTTTCGGTCTTGTTGTCTGTCGAGTGGGTCTCTTTGGGTCTAGCCCAAATCATGATAGAGATAGAACCCTATCTAAGTTCCGTACGTCATTTTCCACACCAAGATGCTTCTCGTGCATTCTCCATATTCCTTCTTCGTTTTATCTTAAGGGTGGAGGAGGGGTGGGGAGGGGGTGGGGTGGGTGAGCATATTGGCAACTCTTGTAGGCTTGTAGGCCATAGGAGAGGCTTGATACAACGTATTGCTAATATATGTAACTTTAAAGTTTAATAATATAAATGTAGAGAGGTGATAAAAACGAGATAATGGATTTCGGAGGGTCTTGCAAACAAAGTTAAAAGTAAAACCGGCGTATTACTATTTTATAGGTAATGATACTCTCAATATTAAAATATCATGTGTAATTTCGTCGACGTTGATATTGAACCAGTAATTTATAAGGATACTAAAACTATTATTTGGATTTTAGATAATAAGACAGCCCTTGATTTTGGTAGAATAATTTCACATTCTATTACAGCTTACGATTAGTATTCACTCCACAACTACCCACTCCAACTGCATGCATTTGTATATATATATATATAGATTACATGGATCTTAAAACGCCTAAATGCATATTCTTGTAGATTGTAGGCCTACATGTAATGTATATACAGCAACAGGTTTTCCTTTATCGCGGATGTTAAGGTTGAAAATGTGAGGAAATTGTTTCCACTTTTTGTTAAATAAATGAAAAGAAGGAACTGGAAATATATTTAAGATGGTAAATGGCCTTTACACGATTTTCAAATGGCCTTTTTACATTGAGTCATTCCACTTTCTTATGTATCAGAAAAAACCTGGAAGCATAATAAAACTATATTTTGATAGTGAACGCGAGTTATAGACTTACATCATTTGACATCTGGTGAGGAGTATTACATTATCCTGATTAAACAGACACCACAGAACAAAATGATTCTTATACCTGCTTTGCACTAATAAGAACACACTTTTAAAAATATAAATGTAGTATCATTATTATTGGTTTTATGTTATACTCTTTGTACACTCTCAACCTCTCGATCATCTCATCTCTTCTCTCCCTCTCTCACTCTCCGTTTCTCTCTTTCTCTCTCTCTCTCTGTTTCTCTGTCCTGTTTTCTTTCACTCTGTCTTGTGCGTGCTCTTTCTCTCTCTCTCTCTATCCTCTTTCTCTTATACCTTCCAACTATTTATACTCGCTGATGCCAGCATTTCATTTTTCCTACTTTTCCTCTATGCTGTCCTATTCGGTTCTGGTGAAGACGAGTATTATATTCATATCATGCCTGCTTTCAGACATAATTGAGATTGCTTGATATATATTTTGAGTAATGATTGTTATGTACTGTACCTGTATACTTTATGAATTAGCTTGCATAAACTAATCATTTAGAAAGTATCATTACTATGTATTTTTTATTATTATTAATTGTCATTTTTAAGTTTCATTATGATTATGTAAAACAAATATTGTGTATGATGTTTTATACGCTGTACAAAATTCTGCAATTCAGCCAGTTGGCTCCAAACGATTTTGTTAATAACCCATTACCATTACCACTTTTCCCCGTCCAAAGCAGTTTTGTAGGCATAGGTGTTCAATAACAAGAACAAGATTGGGTTCTTTTATAGTGCTCTTGCCTGCTTTTAACGAACCTAGCGCTCCAGCCCGGCTACCATTACAGCGCTAAAGCATAAAACAAATATATTCCGGCCAGTATGTCAGTATGTAAAATAATCAGAAAGGCATACTATATCAGCTGGTTACATACTGTGATCATTAAGAAAGGAAACCTTTTTACCCACGCCGATGAAATCGGCAGGGTTATGTAAAGGGCTCCGTATGTTTGTGTGTTTTTTTGTTTTTTTGTTTGCTTTTTTGGTTGTTTGTTTGTTTGTTTGTGTACAAGATAACAAGAGAACGGGTGAACGGATTTGCACCAAATTTTTAGGGAATGTTCAGAAAGTGACAGGGAAGAAACTATTAGATTTTGGTGATGATTGGTTGACCCCTGCAAATTCTGTGTGACCTTGAAGTTTTGACCCTGTAGTAAAGTATAGGAACGTCAGTTCAGATAGTGACAGGAAAGAAACTAGAAAGTTTGATGACCCCAAACTTCGCCTGCCGATGCAGAAATATGTTGGCCAATCAAAACACTCATTACTTCGTCTCACTAAAAATCTATTTCAGGTTTATGAATTTTAGAAGACCCATTATTTGCCATCTCACTTCAAATCCGTACGACGTTGCAATGAATATTTATATATATTGTTCCCTGCCAACGTATCCCAGCAACAAGGGATTTTTCGCGTGCTTGAACTGTCCTGCAAAATCGAAAGCGGCTTTTTTGATCGATACCTTTTTTGATCTACAACTTCATTTAATTCAGGCTACCCTAGGCCTAGCACGTCTAATTTCTCCTCTATTTCTAATCTTCTGTGCATTTCTGTTATTTTTCCGGTTTTTTCCACTTTGTTGTGGAAGTTTTTGTGATTTATTTTATCCTGGTCGACGTGTAGTACGTGATTTAAATTGTTTTCGGTGAAAATCTGGTGAGTTTGTTCGACGTGAGTGAGTCTATCGCACTCGCGAGTGTTCGCGTGTGTTGTGAATGGGCTGTGTGGTTGTGAGACTACGGTAGGCTAGGGAGTACATAACTATACACAGCGCTGTCGCGAAGTGACGGCGTCTGGTCGGGCTAGGGAGTACAGTGCCTGTGGCTGTGTAGTAGGATTGAACTTTTTTCGTTGGGTTATTACGGACCTGTCATTTGAGATTTGAGTTAGTTTATAACTCATTTATGTCTGTTTGAGTGAATTTCGAAGTTGTAAAATATATACAAAAACTGTATGTATTTTTTTGTTTAATTCGTGTGGATTTGCAAAATTTGGTGGCTGATGTTCGCCGAATGTACGCCAGTATACACTTTGACTTTGTTGATGGGTGGTGACTGAGATGAGTGAGTAAGCTCTGTGCCTCGCATGCATGTCATTTTGAAGTCGAGATCCAACTTATTTTGTCGTCATATTTATTTTGTCCAAGCCCGATGAAAAAAAACAAAACCCAATTGCAATGTAAAGATAGAACATGAATACATTTACTAACAGTAACACTGACATGACTGAACACTGAATACAAATTGCTAACATTTTTTTCCTCACCACGCCACGCTCTCTGACATGTCTAATCAATTACTTTTAGGGGAGGGATGTTTCAAAAATAAAATATCTTTTTCAGAAGATTTTTTTTCAAGGGTTGGGACACACAAAGTTATGACCTGGATATGGCATTTTTTAATTTTTTTTTTTTTGCCGAAAGATTTGTTTTACAAATTATTTGTTGTTGTTTTTTTTTTTTTTTTTTTTTTTTTTTTTGGGGGGGGGGGGGAGATGTACCTCTTGTTATCCCCTTTGAATGGCTACTGCTTACAAAAATAATAGCAACAAAACAAAACCTATATTGGCTTTACTGTTTTTTTATACACGACAGGGGAACCAACCAGTAAAAATATATCTATTTCTGCAGTTTCAAGAATAATAGCGCCGCTAAGGCGTGGGTCTGCCGTCTTTGACGGCCTTTCTAGTTTTTTATTTGTTTTTGTTAAAAGGAACAAAAGGGACATATAAGGGAAATTAGAGCAGAGAGAAGTTCAATGAATGTCCATTAATTGTGTTGATGAATAGATCCTACTCTTGTGAGCAGATCAGTTTTAACATTGCTGGTTTATTTATTTGTCTAGTTCAATCATTACAGGCCTTTATCATCACAAATGTGGTATCATATAAGACAAATAAACTTCCCTTTTTACGATGCATTACAATACATCTAGTTATGTAAATCAGATGACATGTTGCTGGAGAAAGTTATGTTTTCTTTTCTTTCTTTTTTTAACCCAATGTATATATCTGCAGTAATTCAGCATTGTTAGTTTCAATACACATCGGACATTACATCATTAGAAGCAAATTCTTATTCATCACACGCACCTGATGAGCGATATTCTATTGTTTATTTTACTTTCATATCTCCTTTCAGGTCCTTAATTGTATTCAGGTGCAAACCACCTAGGGTAGAGAAACACTGATGACATGAATCGATACAACATGAAAATGGTATTCGTAGATTTTTTCCTCCTTTCATTCTCTCTCGAAACCGTGTACTTGATAGAGTCTCCCTGATTTTTATCCTTTGAAATTTCTGTTCGTACCTACGACTGTTTGCTAGGAAAGACTTGTAAAGACTCGTCCCTTTCCTAACTGGTGTATGTGTGTGTGTGTTTGTTCTTTTCCCCGCAACAATGTCTAAAAAATATTTCCATATCTGAAGTAACTGAGTGGGCAGTTTAGTAGAATACCTACCCGTGTAGCCCTCTATACAATGTAATATATATACATGTACATATATATATATTTTGCGTTGCCTTAATTCCTGGATAATTTAGGGAAAGTTGGCAATACTTTAAGAGGTGTCATTATTACCATCCTCATCCTGGAAATTATACATGTTCTATTCTCCCCTCCTCCCTGTTAGTCTCGATAATGCCGCCTGCCGGTAGGTTCTATTTCATATTTGTCACAATGACTACAACCAGGGTTATACGTATATACCTTGTTACACTATAGTTTCTTACATGTTTCAAAACGCTCATATCATAACCAAAAAAAAATGAGGAATTTTAAATCACACATTATCATATAGTACCCATTGAATAGGCGTTTATCTTCAGCTTGAATAAATTCAGTTTGCAAAAAGAAGCCATTTGGACAAGCGTTCTTTAAATATCTCGTTAATCTTGTATCAGCAGATACGGTGTATTAGTATATGGGATGTGGTATTAAAAAAATAGGAATTGCTTGGGGAAAACTATATATTCGTTACTTTTTTCTACTCTTTTTTTTTTGGGGGGGGGGAGGGGGGTGTCCATGGCGCATGTCCTTTACATTGAGGGGCAAACTATTTCATGAGAGTGTTCCTCACTGTATACTTCTTAACACACTCATCTTGTTCTAAACGTTCTTGGAATTTTCTTTTGTATCTACCAGACTACTTAAAAAAAAAAAAAAAAAAAAATCTTTCACTCCTCCTCAAGCACAAGTGAAGTTATAATTAAGCTCGCTCTCCTTAAAGGGGAAAAATAAATGATATCTACGTCATAATTCTTTGAAGGGTAATGTCTGTTGAATGCCTCTTCACTGTAGCACTCAATCCCCCATCAGACACTATTTATCTATCAGAAAGCGAAACTTGTCACATCATGACAAAAGAACCATTCAGTGACACAAGTTAAACAGCCTTCTTCAGAACTCACATGATTTGTGGACAGGCATTTCCTTACACGCCGACGGATGTTTTGAAACATGAGGCTCTTCTTAACATTGGTGTAGCCGGACACGTTGAATAGGGGAGGGCACATACCGAGAGAGGGGTGGGCATTAATGACAGTAGATGATCCTTTTTAAGGGATGACCATAGGGGCCATGACCCCCTTGTGCCCCCAGGCTACGCATATGATTATTGGAAAAAACATATGAAGAGCTTACTTGCAAAAGGCCCTGAATCCATTTTTTATCATATGGCACTTTTTTATATGCCTTCATAGACATTCACCATGTGCATCAAACTGGCTATATTTCAACTTCAAAAAGTTTCAGGAAATTTGTTTAAAAATGAGATGAAAATGATGTTTTCTTTCAAAAGGCCCTAAATCCAAAACACTTTTCTTGCAAAAAGCCCTATATCCATCCATCTATCCTGCATCCTGATTGGCTAAGAGAATAGATTTTTGGCATGAATGACCAATCACGCGCCTCCACACAATCTATCCAGAGACTCCGTGTGAGAATCTTTCCAGCTTTGACATTTTTTATGGGAATTGAATAAACAAAATTCCTTGTTTATCAAGATTTTGAAAATTACTACAACAATGGAGCTTGCAGATATAACCAATAATCCCAGAAAAAGAAAGAAAAATGAAATGAAATGAAATCTTATTGGATGTACATAAGTAGGCGATATGAGGATGGTGTGATATTGAAAAAGGTTCAGCAGGCGTTAACTCTAATGACATGAATAATACAGCCATGACAGAGATAATGGTGATGATGCTACTGTTAGTGATGGTGATGTTGATGATGATAGAAATGGTGATAAAGATAATGATAATAGTGGTGGCAATGATAACGGCGATAAAGGTATTTACGATCACCATAATGACGATGATGATGGTGATGATAATGGCAATAATGATGACAACAATGATGATGTTGGTTATGATGATGTTGATGCTGATTTCATTCATGTGTATGATGGTGTGATGCTGAATGTTCTGATGATGGTAATACAATACAATACAATACAATACAATAAGCATTTAGTACGCCCTTCCCATAAGGCTCGGAACGTTTACAAAATATTTAAATTATAGAACACATGATAATTTGTATATAAACACAAATCAGAAAACTCTTCAATCGTCCATGTGGAAACTACCAGGTAGTTTTTTAGGGAGACAAAATGTAATGAATGTACCTGTTACAAAGTTTGATAGCGGATTTAAAATAAATATGATTTCACAGCTTTTTTAAAGGTCTTTATGGATGCTGACTGTCTAATGGTCAAGGGGAGATTATTCCATAGCCTAGATGCAGTAACTGTGAAAGCCCTATCACCTGACAAATTTTGGGTCATTGGGTAGCTGAGCTGAAGGTTGTGATGGTGTGATGACGATGGCAATTATACGGGTGATAATGATGGTATTGGTTACGTGATGTGATGTTGATTATGATGATGCATTCTACTCTGGATACAGTAGATATTGCTTTTATTTTGAGCAAATCTGCTTTATTAAGGGCAGATAATGACTGGCTACTGTCAGTAAACAATACAAATTATCTTTGGAATCGACTTTAAAATGTTGCTATATCAGGCAAGGTTTATCCGAGCAAAGCAAATATTTTATGCAGTTATCTAGAGCAAGTCTGCTTTATTTTTAAGGTCAGATGATGATTTTCGATAAGTCACCCCAATATTATCTTTCAAAGTTTAAATTTTGATTGATTTTATAATGTTGCTATATCAGGCAAGGTTTATTATAACCCATTGAACACTTTAGGCAGGTGGAGCAGCACAAGAGGTTAGGGGAACAAGGGCGGTGGATTTTGGGTTCATTAGAAAGATTTTTAATGTGTAAATTACTATTATCATTCAAGACTTTTCTTGCAAAAGGCCCTAAATCCCACTTTTCTTGCAAAAGGCCCTAAATCCAAAAAAATCATAAATATAAAAAATCATATAAAATGTTTGACGGCCGCAGGATTTTTTTAATTGTGATTATTGTTACCTGTGGTGATGTCTCTTAAATATACATGAAGATCTTCTTGAATGAAATCATACAACTGTGTGAAACAAAAAATCTCAATTTACTAAGAAGTAGGTAAAGTGGATTTAGGGCCTTTTGCAAGAAAACTCTTCATATAGAAAACAGCAAATAAATCATCGGACACTTTAGTCAAATGCAGATCATGTTGTTGTTTTTTTTCTTCTTCTGTTATCCCTGTTCTAGAAATTAAAAAAAAAATAAGGCAAAATCATGAATTGAATTTCATAAAACCTCATTGATATTCCGTTCATAAACTATTATTTGCAAAATATTTATACGAAGCTCATTTAAACAAACACTTTCATCATAAATTTCCAGGCAATCACATGCATTACGTACCCGTTTAAAGTTGCAGTTCAGTTTGCATTCAAAACAAATTGATTTGTATGCAATCAATTTTCAAATGTGTCTGATTCAATCAAATTAAATTCAGTATTTCATTAGAATAGTTTATTAATCATTCCTAAACGTGATTTCACGAAGCAACCGAGGCTCGATATTTCATTTTGTATGTCTGTTTACATGAGTATAATCACAGTTTGAAAAGATACATACAGGTTAGAAATGAACATACATAACCTTATAATTATCAACAGACATATTGTTTTCTGCATTTTGATAAAAATTATGTATAAGACCACAACTAGATAATCTAGGTCTATTTCTAAATTGATGAGCATTAATGTGTTTTTCAATATCTTTTAATGAAATTTAGCCATAATATCCTCAGCTAATTTAGAAAATATAAGGCCAAGACTATGGGAAGTAACTTCTGTATTTGAGAATCGACAAGGCATTGAGGTCGAATAACAAAACTAATAACAAAAAGTGGGTATTGATTCTAACACTAATAATGTAATCTCTTATTATTATTATTTTAATTTTTAAATCTTGATATGCCTATTGATTAAATATAATCTTAGAAATACAAAGCTGAAGATACTTGCCTTCATATTCAATATAGATTGTGGCCTTAATCAGAATATAAAGTCTGGAGAGCTCTGCAAACCAGTCGCCTATGCTGTATCTTTACCTCTGGTTTGAACGAAATAATCTTGGACTCACAAAAAGCCGCCATCGTGCTCATCCTCACCATGTGCACCGTATTTCTTTATCATATAATGCCTCTGGGAACATCCACTCCAAATTTACGGTTTTACGTGAAATCATATACCCTCTTTTATTTTCAAAAATTAGCAGAATAACAATTAGGTTCCTAGCTTAGTATATTTTAACCTATATCCGTCTTGTATAATTTTTATTGGATAGATTTAATATTATTATTTTTCCCGAAACAACGAACCCCATGGCAAGAGTCAAAAAGTGGAAAAAAAGTTTGAACTGAATAATACGTTAGTGCGTTTAACCAACCATTTCCCTTTTGTTTAGGAATAATTTGTACATCAGTAAAAAGTATTATATGAATGTTAGGTTCAATTTGCCATTGTCCCATGCTAGGTGGTAATGATTACTTTATGTAAATGATACCAAGCAACAGAACATCACAATAAGCAATGGTATCATTTTGTGCAAGTTCGTTTATTGATACAAAAATGTTTACAGTGTGTATTGCATTATTTTATGCTTACTATTTGTATTATTTACATTCTTATTATTACCCCAAAATTTAAGGGCTTTATCAACTGATCACAATTCGGAGTTAACCAAAAGATTTCTTCTTCTCTTTAAAGAGGGCCAATCACTAAAATTAAAGTGAAATAGTAAGTTTCCCATGTCGCTGTGCTCTACTATAAATTTAAGATTGGAATTTTACTTGTCATGTATAAAAGTATTGAATTATTTTTAAATACAAGTAAAAACGACTTCCGACTAGACAAGTAGACGTCCCGTACGTACTCGCATTGAACTGAGCGTACACGGAACCTAGAACCCACCTGGGTTTGGTTATCTCATCATTTCATTGCCTTAACATCAGTAACCATTAACATATATAACGGTCAGGTGATTTTCGTTTTTGTCCAGGTCGGTTCTACACATACTAGCTGCATAGAACGTTTTTAGGCAAAGGTGATATGTTCCCTTTAAATACTCATTTGTTTTTAAAGTCACGGACGTGTTGATAAGGGGATTTTTGTGCCAAATACATGCAAGGCCATCCAGGGCATTAAAGGGGTAATTTCAGTCAAAAAGCATGACAGAAAAGAGTTTTACCATTAGAAACATGATCGCTAGTGAAATATAGATCAAACACTCCGAAAGGTTGCATGCCTATATTTTGCTGGCATTTTCCAAGATGTGAAATGATGATTATTAAATTATTTCACTAATGTGTGAAAGCAATTCAAAAATTTGCTGCATTATTTTAAACTCTATATGTATAAATATCTATAGCCTACGAAGGATATATTTTTGCTACTGTTAGATTTTTTATTCATTTTCTCTTTTTTTTAGTGAATGAATGAATAAAGGGTTCTAAATAAATGTATATACATACCGTTTAACCATTACGAATTAGTTGATATTCTTTAACTATAGCCCTCTTTTTTATCCTGCTTAGTATTCAACATGATCAGATCAGTATAACTTAATATGACCCGAAGTATTTGATTACATCAGGAAGTAGAAGGCCATACACATTTTAAAGAACAATTATGAACCTCCACGACAAAACGACCATTAAAGTCGCAATGGGAGTTTCAGAGTAAACAGCTGAAAAGGGTTGTTTGTGGTGGAAATTTTTATTTATTTTTTTTTTTTTGTATTTTCTGAAAGTTGATTTATTAACCTAACAGCTGACATAAAATACAATGTTAAAATATTTTTTTTTCTCATTGAAAATGACCATTTTATCGTGGACATTCAAACTTTTTGTGTCAGCTTGCTGGGATTGTACTTGACATCGCTTCTCTAATATAGTTCAGCAACTATGGACTTTCTGATATTCAAAATCTACAGAAACAAAGGTATGGAAAGTTTCAACCCAATCCAACTAGTACCTTAGAGTGTAGGCTAGGGGGATTTCAACCTTTTGTGCGACAAACAATTGGACACAGTTTAGGCGCTCTTAAAAAGTCACTCTTCTTGATAGTGCCCCCTTTTTCTATTGTTTTGGACATTTTCCTGTCTGACACCTTGACATTGTCATTATAATCTAAAGGGTTTGCTTAGTCTACACAAGGCAAGTTATATATCATTCTAAAGCTTAGAACGTACGCTTTCAAACTCTGCTGAAATTAAAAAAAAAAACATTTTCGACTTATTGGTCGTTTGTGGTGGAGGGTCATAATTTATTAAAACAAAATTGTAGCCTACATTTTTCTCAACTTGAAATCTTTTAACATTTCACTTTCAGTACAGAGATACAAGCTCTGACCAGATGCTTTAACACCCACTGGTGCCGATATATATGTATTTATCTATTTATTGAAACATATTTATTCATGATAAAACATGATCGGCAAAAACTGTTTTACCACAAGGTCCTGGGCCCTGTTGTATAAAACTTACCATTAATTTTTATTGTGCCAAGGGTTTTAGCTCTCTCCAAAATTTTACCAAAATGTGATCAATGCTTACTTTTCAAATGTCTCCACTTCATTAACCATCTATTATTTCACAAAATATTGTGTACATAACTTGTAGGAAATTTATTACCATTTTTTATGACACTAAACATCATTACTTTACCCAACTTTTATGCGTAAGAATTATTGGAAATTATATTTGTTTCTTTTCTGTCCATTATTTTTGGGTTTCTCATTGTTTAATGCGTAAATTAGGTAATATCTTTTTTAAAATCCGCAATTTTCTCTGAAAATTTCTATGGTAGCACATCATTATAATCATATATTATTCAGAATGGTTGATTTATGCTCCAAATGTTGATATATATATTGACGACCACATACCTTTACTGTGGTCGAGCAATTGGTGAATGAAAATGACAAGTCTATCTGTCACATATGCGTGCCATCGGCATTGAAAGAGTTGGTAACTCTGCCATCAATGGTAACTACCATAGTAACATTGCTCAACAGCGACACCTTTTCAAGGTTTAAATGGAAGTTACCATTGATTCCAAAGTTAACATCAATAGTTTTATGCAACGGGACCCTGATTTAATGACATACAACAATCAAGACAATAAAAACATGACAAAATACAAAATATGGAAATATATGCAAGTTATATATCGCTACATCGCGATTTAAGCTTGAGCTTTAAAACTTTGTTCCTAATATGACAGGTATGATCGAATATATGAATTAAAATTGTTCTAGGTCTAGTAATGTAATATTTACTTATACATATTTTGCTAATACTCATATTCTCAACCACGAAAATGGTGACACTTTTAAACAGAATGCATATTAAATCAATTAAACAAATCACAAAGGTTGTACTTGTATTTACATAATGAGTTCGGTTTTTGTCTTACTTTTATTACATTAACTGCAAAAAAGGAAAGGAATAGCTTTATTAAGTACACTTTGTCATATTCTATTTACACCAATTCATTATAGATTGTACTTTTGTACATATAAAAACAAAGATATATCTGGGACTTAGACCTGACGGTACCTTATGGGTAAAAAATTAATATAACATAAACATTGTAATTTGTCTTTCTTTTTTTTTTTTTTTTTTTTTTTTTGCGTCTGCATTACGGCCCTCATTGCATTGCTATTCCCACACAATTATAAGAAGAAACAGACGGGTAACTAGTCTGCCAATTCATGAAACCGAAAGTAAATTTAGAACACAGAGGTGAGTAAAGTAGTTATCGAAACTGTGATATGAATGATGCGTCCGATTAGTTACCCCTGGTTACAAGAAAGAGGTACTTAATTTGTTATTGCTTTGTCCTAATTTTATACAGGATAGTTGCATGCTTCTGTACAGCATGATGTTCATGGTACTAGTATTTGAATTCGTACTTTACCCTTTGAGACAGGAGAATGTGTCGATGCATATTTAGTCACATAATGCTAATTTTCCATGTTGTGGAGGGGGATTATTTAGTATACCTTTCGCGATTGCTAGTTTGAAAACAGACTTGGGCATATTCCTCTGACATCACTATTAACCTATGTATTGCCTATAGTTTAAGTTGGGTTTGAGGGAGGGGTATTTTTAGTAACCCATTTCGCCGGTGCTAGTTTGAAAACGGACTTTGGCTTATTCATCTGATATTACTGATAATATATATATTGCCTATTACCTTAAATTTACATAAAATTCTTTTTCATCCAACATTGTTCTTTGAAATCAATTGAATTTGAAATTTAATCTAATGTGATTTATGATTTTTGAAATATCCACGTTGATGGATCTCATAATTGGTTTTCCATGGATTTATAATTTTTACCCTTCAAAAAGGCGTATTATGGTTTTCAAATGATAGTAATCAAGCCATAAAATGCCGACATTACATTTGTTTAACTTATGCCACTAACCATTAAAACTTTCTCAAGGGTTTCCACTATTTTTCCGCTAAGCTAAACTAATACAAATGTGAATAATCAAGTAATAAATTAGATTCATTAGTCAACACATAGCCCATTCGTAGGTTAACTGGAGAGTACAGAACCGTTAAGTTTCTCTTGTGGTTTTAAACTTGGTTTTAAACGAAGTTTTAGAGTAGTTATTCGTTATTTCGAGTTTACTCGACGCTTTAAAACCATGGTAAACGCGAAAACAATAAGCAGTGGGTGTCCTCACTCGACGTATTTTGCTAGAAAGGACGCAACTAACTTCGAGGTTTTGTCCAGCTCTGAGTTAAGTTTTGCCTCCAGGATAATCACGACTGCTCGCTTGGCTTGTTGTTTCATAACCTCGGGAGGTCATTGCGTAGATGCCGAGTGAATCATCGTCGTGTTTTAGCGGGATGTTGTTTCGCAAGCTTAAAAGTAAAAAAAAAATGTAAAGTCACGTGCGAACGTAGCTAGTGATTCTTAAAACACCATGTAATATCCTAAGCCTCGGTTTCCTTCGATCTGTCAACCACGGCATACTCTTCTTCCGAATTGCCGGGAGCCTGAATGTAAAAATATTGCATGTAGAAGAGACAAAATATAAAACAACACGCAATTTCCATCGTTAAAACTAGGCTAGTGATATTAATGTATACTAACAAAGAAGAGAAGGTAAGAAGACGAAAGGTTGGATTTTAGAAAGTTTAAAATTGAAATATCTTTCCATTTAAACTTACATATAATTAACATGTGTTTTATGAACATGTGTACCCTAGAGATAATTGTGAAAATGTATATTCAAAACGAAAAGAAAGACGATGTTTTACCATGCAAATTATATATGGTCATTACTAGAGCAGAGTGGGTGATTGAATAAGGGCGTTTGTGAGGGAGGGGGAATTTCATCCAGTAGCCTCATCAGGCAGATTATGTACAAGTTTATTGAGGGCTGAATTTTCACTTTAATTATTATAGGTCTACCCCTCCACCTTCCCTACGCACTTCCTTGCCGTCGGCTTCCCTCTAGCTTGACCCCTCCTTCTTACACAAACACCCAGACATTCACGCACGCAGACACCCAAGCATAACCATTAAAAGCCTTTGTGATGTCACTCTATGTGTATGTACTCTACGGTTTTAAAACAAAAACAGCAGCTTTAAAGTATCTATCATTCTACCATGTATACCCATAACACAGGACAGTCTTTTGTTTGATTTTAGTAGAAACATAATTTTCAATAGGGCTATTGATCAAACTCTCTATCGTGGTATACGGGAGGCCATTGATGGAACTCTCTTTTATGATATAAGTAATAAAATCAATTAACAAGTTATTGTTTCAATGACTTTCTATTAGAAGATGGAGACAAACAATGTGAAAGAGGGCAGTTTTTATTTATCATCATTAAAAACACAACGCACACAGTCACATTACCTTGGTATGACGAACCTCTGACTGACATCTCTTTTTGCCATCTGGTTTACTGACAACAGCATATTCAGCCTTAAAAGGAAGAAAATATAATGTTATTGATCGTAAGGGTAGAAACATTGATTACGATGCACCTGTTCTATGCAGACCGTCCTACCCCACGAAAGTAGCATTGTCATATTGTCGAGGAGAGGTTATTTTCTAATTAAAATAAGTATAGTTTCTTTAAATGCTTTCCTGACACACTTCTCTTACATATATATATATATTTTTAATGACTTTCTACAATATACGAAAATGTTCTTATTTACCAAGCCACTCCTTGTTTCTGTGAATGCGTGTGGTACAGGTCCCCGTTCTGTTGAAATCGATCTATTTACGACGAAATACTTCATCTCATCATCTATTTCCTTCAAAAGAAACAAATATTCATGGAGAAAATACAAAACAATGATGATTTTCATTCTGCTTTGCGAAATACTTCAAAAACACTATGTTCAGCAAAATTTGCTGCATTATTTTAAACTCTGTGGTCCGTATTCTGAACTTCGGTTTAACTTAAACCTTGGTCTAAATGTGTGGTTTAAAACTTACTATGGGTAGCCAAATGTGACACAAATCTATAACAGTAAATATTCAATATATAATCATTTTTGGTACTCAAAGTTTTAACAAATTTCTGGGAATGATAGTAGAATAGTTTTCTTGACCATTAACCCTATCCAACTGGGCTATTTGACCCCTGTTTTTACTTGGGGGGGGGGGGGTTCAATCTGACCCCCCCCCCCCCCCCCCCCCCCCTTCAGATCTCGGCCGCTGATCGCGCGATTGCCGCGAAATTTTGCCTGAACATAGAGCCGGATGTAAGCTACAAGATTATAAAGTTAAATTTAAGTAAATTATTGATTTTCTAGTTTTAATTAATTAATTATGCAAATTTATGCATGAATTTATGTTTTTGCCTGTAACTCCATAAAAAAGGCTGAAAGAACGATAATTTTTTGTGTCAGTATTCCTCAAGACACATTGAACAATTTCCTTGCAAAATTAATTTCTTATGTTTTTTATTGTTTTGCTAATTTCTTATGTATTTTGTTTTTTCGATCTTTTGTTTTCTATTGTTTTTTTGCCGAAATTTGTTGGGGACAGTTTTTCAAGGTTATTTACATTAGAATAAATTAATTTCAATGATTTAAATTTGAAATAATCTAATTAATATCATTTTAACCCCTAAACAGAATTTGCATTGGATTTGCACACAAAATCACAAATTTGAGCTGTTTTGGGGCCGACGTGCATGTACAAAACATTATGTAATTTCGGAACGGTCTACCCGGTCATCGCGAATTTGGTCTCAAAATATGCGGGAGACTTCAAAGAAAAAAGTCACGGCGCGGCAAAATCTTTGCGCGTTGCAGGATTATCGCGCAAAATGTCGAGGGGGGGGGGGGTCAAATTGACCCCCCCCCCCCCCCAGTAGGAATAGGGTTAAAGCATGAGACCAGAATCCAGTAAACATAAGGAAAATACAGTGTGAACAATTTCTTGACATTTTGGCTACCCATAGTTAAACCACACATTTAGACCATGGTTTACGTTAAACCGGGGTTCAGAATACGGGCCTATATGTATCAATATCTATAGCCTACGAAGGATATTTAACAATTCCCATTTTTGCTACTGTTTGATTTTTTATTTATTTTTTTTAGTGAATAAATAAATGGTTCTAAATAAATGTATTTACATACCGTTTAACCATTACGAATTAGTTGATATTCTTTAACTATGGCCCTCCTTTTTTATCCTGCTCAGCATTCAACATGATCAGATCGGTATAACTTAATATGACCCAAAGTATTTGATTACATTAGGAAGTAGAAGGCCATACACAGTTATGAACCTCCACCACAAAACGACCATTAAAGTCGCAATGGAAGTTTCAGAGTAAACAGCTGACAAGGGTTGTTTGTGGTGGAAATGTTTATTTTAATTTTTTTTTTGTATTTTCTGAAAGTTGATTTATTAATCTACCAGCTGACAAAATTTAAGGGTAAAATACAATGTTAAAATGTGTTTTTTTTTTCTCATTGAAAATGACCATTTTATCGTGGGCATTCAAACTTTTTGTGTCAGCTTGCTGGGATTGTACTTGACATCGCTTCTCTAATATAGTTCAGCAACTATGGACTTTCTGGTATTCAAAATCAGATGAAATACTTCATCTCATCATCTATTTCCTTCAAAAGAAACAAATATTCATGGAGAAAATACAAAACAATGATGATTTTCATTCTATTTTGCGAAATACTTAAAAAACACCATGTTCAGCAAAATTTGCTGCATTATTTTAAAACCATGTTCAAAATCATAGGTTAAACGTTTTTCATTATAAACAGTTTTAATTTCAGTGTTATTTTAAAATCCAAAATTAATCTTATTCAAACTGCCTACATACCCGCGTATTAATAATTTATTACAGACAAAATCATATATAAATCCTAGAGTACAAAGGTTAATATGCAGGTGAAGATGACCCCAGTCTCCTTTAGTAAATAGACTATCGTGCAGTGTTGTAGTCAAGTCCTCATCATCCGAGTCCGAGTCGGAGACAAGTCCCAGAGTTCCGAGACAGAGTCTGATAGTCCGCGTCCAAGTCCTTGCTTTTCCGAGTTCGAGTCCCTGTCAGAGTTCGATAATTAGTGGGCAATGTTAACTGTCGCCTGTGGAATGATGCACGCTTGCCCACATGTGATCACACAAACACATTCCATCCATCCATTCAAAATGAAAACTATGAGCACTGAGTTGGAAGGATTTTTCTTGTATATTATTTTTTTGAGAGGAGGGAGAAGTAAACACAAAAAATGGTGTCCTGCTTTTTTTGTCCATATTCAAGTGGGTAATTTTGAGAATTATCATTTCAATTAAAAATATATTGATATAAATGTGCATGGAATCATCATTTATACATTTAAAATGATCTTAGTTTATTTTTTAAGGAAGGACATACATGCCAGTGGTCCAACATAATATTTAGTACAAGTAGGGCCACCGACTAAAGAGATAGACAGAGTAAGTCTCCCCAATGAAAAATCAAATGACATTCATGCAACTTAATAACCCAACAATTTAAAAACTTGTTTACAAGATGTGACTGGTATTTGCAAATATTTAATGAACAATTACTTTTGATTT